>CM035411.1:64866464-64981464 GCA_020310875.1 Ceratopteris richardii
GAGATAACTTTATGTTGTCCGTCAATGAATCCCCATGACCGTGAATGCCAACTCTTGCATGTGATTTGTAGCATTTCTTCTTCTCATAACTTCAATTCTTTCTGCTTCAGCATGCATGTTGAATGTTCTGTAGAGATTGTACATGAGGACATAAGCTGCCTGATCACTTCTATCTAGTAATACTGCTTGCTCAAAAGCCCACCTCCCAACCTTAATATCACCCCACTTATGACAAGCACCCAAAAGAGCACGCCAAAGGACACAATGATTTGATGATGGCAATTCTCGGATAATTTCTACTGCCTTCTCAAGGTGCCCAGCACGTCCAAAAACATCAACCATGCAAGTATAATGTTCTAAATGAGGCTTGACACCATGGTCAATACTCATCTCAACAAGATATGTAAGACATTTGTCTACTAAACCTAGATGACAGCATGCATTAAGCACACTCGATAAAGTCGCTGAATCTGGAACAAAGCCATCACTCTGCATCTGTCTCAGACAATTCAGAGCTTCTTCAGCTAGGCCATGTTGAGTATACCCTGCGATGAGTGCATTCCAAGAAACTGCATCTCGAGAAGGAAGCTCCCGAAGGACTTGTTCTGCTATTTGAAGAGCACCACATTTTGCATACATATCCACAAGCACAGTGCCAATCACTACATTTTCTTGGAGTAAGCCTTGTATAGAAATCTTTTCATGAATTTGCTGCCCCTTCTGCAAGGCTCCTAGAGTGCCACATGCCTTCAAAATGCAGATATAGGTTGTCTCATCTGGTAAGATCCCATTTTGTTCCATATGCACAAAGCAGTCTAACGCTTCTTCACCTTGGCCGTCTTCCATATACCCTGTAATAAGTATATTCCATGAGACAACATCCCATAAAGGAAGCTCTTCAAATACTCTGCTTGCCTTTGTAAGAGCACAGCATTTGGCATACATATTGACAAGGGCATTGCCAAGCACAATGTCATCATCAAGAAGCCCCTGTTTCAAGATGTCTTCATGAATTTTTGCACCTTTGTCCAAGGCCCCTACACAAGCACATGCACTCAAAATAGATGCAAAAGTCAATGCATTTGGAATGACCTTTTGACATTGCATTTTCTCATAACATTTCAGTGCTTTGTCAGCTTGATCATTCTGAGTATACCCCACGATTATAGCGTTCCATGAGAAAACATCCCGGTAAAGGAGCTCCTCAAAGACCCGTTCAGCCATTACCAGCTCACCACACTTCGCATACATTTCTATGAGGGAAACGCCAAGCATTTCATCGTTTCCCAGTGATCCCTGCTTAGATATTTCCACATGAAATTTCCTCCCTGTATCTATTGATCTAATCATGCCACATGCTTTCAGAATGCAAGCCATAGTTGCAGAATCGGGGGAGATCCCCTCATGTTGCATCTCTTCAAAACATTTGAGAGCTTTTTCAGCCTGATCTTGTTGTATAAACCCCAAAATCAGAGTGCCCCATGAAACAGTGTCTCTGAAAGGAAGTTCGGCAAGCACATGCTGCGCCTTTCCAAAAGCACCACATTTGACATACATGTCTATGAGAGCATTCCCTAGTGCAATATCATTTCTCAAGAATCCACGCCTTACGATTTCATCATGAATTTTGACTCCTTCATCAGCTGCCATGATGCTGCCACAGGCATTCAAGATGCAGCAGTAAGTGATTGCGTTTGGAGAGAGCCCTTCATTTTTCATCTTCTTGAAGCATTCCAGTGCTTGCATGCCCTTGTTTTGTTGAGCATACCCAGAAATAAGTGCACTCCAAGATACAACATCTCGAAATGGAAGGTCCTCATGCATCTGCTGAGCTCTTGGAAGTGAACCACACTTGGAGTACATATCTACAAGGGCTGTGCTAAGCACAAGATCGTTTCCTATTAATCCTTGCTTAACCAGCTGTGCATGAATTTGTTGTCCTTTCTCAAGGGATCTTATAGTACCACATGCTTTCAAACTACATGAGTAGGTCGTTGAATCCGGAGAAAGCCCTTCACGCTGCATGAGTTCCAGACATTTGAGAGCTTGGGTGCCTTGGTCATGTCTAGCATAGCCCGTGATTAAGGCACTCCATGTGAAAATGTCTCGTGAAGGAAGTTCCTCAAGCACCTCCTGTGCTGTTGAAAGAGCACCACATCTAGCATACATATCAACAAGGGTCGTGCCCAAAACAATGTCTTTCTTAAGTAAGTCCTGATTACGTATTTCCATATGCACCTGCTCTCCTTTATGAATCAATTTCAGGCTACCACAAGCTTTCAAGGCACAGGAATAAGCAATTGCTGATGGAGCAACCCTCTGACGTTTCATTGACTCAAAGCAATCCAAGGCTTTGCGATATTTCTTCTGACGAACATATCCTGCAATTAGAGCCGTCCAGGTAGATTGATTATCACTTCCATAAAATTCTAGTAATTCCTGTGCAGTTGCAAGGGCACCACACTTAGCATACATAACAATCAAAGTATCAGAACAGACTTCGGCCAACCCCTCATCAACAGCTTCCCGATGAATGCGCATGCCTCTCACAAGGTCCTTATTTTTAGCGCACGTTCTCAAGGACATCTCAAAATCATTAATTTTCTTCTTGAAGGAAAGATGATCATGCTTTCTCCCACTGTTCAGCTGCCTTGACTGCTTTGATGTCGTACGCCCTCTTCTACAAATGACTGAGCTTGTCTGCTTAGCAAACGGAACTTTACGAGAGAACGTCGCGATTGATTTGGAATGATAACCTTGTGGGGGGTCCGCTCCTGTTGATGATGCAAATTGGTCACTCACGAAAGACTCCATAGCTGAGGACAAAGATCAGAGATTCATCAGAACTCTTCTACCAATGCTTTAACTGCCCTGCTTAGCTTATAAATATATACAGTCAACGTGAAATGAGAATTTTGCGGGGTAAAGAGTCAAGACTATATAGTTGAAAACTGAGAGGTTCTGTCTTCATCTGGCGATGCTTACTTCGCACAATACAAGGAAACGGTGCGCTTGGAATTGGAGGTGTAAGAGAAATCACGCGAGTCTGTAATGAGGCAGGGGGAGAGTTTTCAACCGTCGCGGACCATGTGTGTCTAGCCGGCTCGCAAACATTTTAAACCTGTCCAAAGAGTTGATATTGAGCTTCGGCCTATCCTTGCTTACAGCTCGAACTCTCGAAGTGCAATTACATTATGAATGTGCACGGCACCTAAAAGACCCTCTCACAAAGTATACACGAGCCTAAAACATTAAGAATCAACACATCGGTACCTCATGGGTCAACTTTGTTATGTTTAGACCTTAAGTGAAGGGGTTTTTTTTCTTAAAGAAGTTCAACCAAAGCCTAACCCCTTGAAGCTTCAATGTATTGAAAGAACAATACAAGTGAGGAGCATAGTACTGTGGGATTTCTCGTATTCCACAAAGTAGAGATTAGACTGTCGAAGTATTATAAGGAAAGGGTTGTCTGAAGACATCTAATTTCAACGACCCAAAGGGTATTACACGGATAGACTAGCCACATTGGCCCAGGTATGTCAAGCAGCCTGCAAGAATTGAACACACGACCTCCACCTCAAGAGATGAATACCCAACCAACTCAACTATGAATTGAATCAAGACCATGATTTGAATTTCATTAAATGAAGTACAAGAGAATAAAAAGAAAATATAAAGAAGGTTAATAGCTTGTCCTTTTTTTTTAGTTATTTTTTGGAATTAGAAAGATCATCGAATCGTGAAAGGGGGAACACTCTTAAAACTCTTGATTTAGTAAGGGACCTCTCAATGGGGAACCCTTGTGGGGATTTCCCAAAGTTAATAGTGCATCTTTTTCTAAATCTTCCATACCCCCTCGCCTCACCTAGGATGGTATATTACCACATATCTAAACTTTTAACTTCGGAATGATTTGTATCAAGTGCTTAACCTTTCTACTGTTCAGACACATAGAAGATATTTTGATGTCTTCCTTTTATTTGAGGCATCTCTTAGACCATGGAGTGATTTTAAACATTCTTTGAGCTCTATCACTCATCCACATATGTCTATGTAGAATCACCCAAAGGAGAACCGACTTGTTCATCTCAATCAATGAATACCAAAGAGATTGTGTCATAATGCTCTCCCACAATGGGAGAAACAACAAAGAACTCTCTACCCAATCAATTATTGTATAGCTTTCCTAACTAAGGTTGACCTCTCGAGTTAACTCGAGCTCACAAATACATGCTTAACCTCCACCAATGCAAGAACAACCACAATTGAGCCACAATTGAGCCACAATTGAAAAAGTGTCCCAATCTACTAGAGTCCAATCATGTGAGGTGCCCTAGCTCACTCAAATTAAGTTTGATAATTTCTTAGTGCACACAAGTTAGCTTAAGTTAACTACAATTGGATGCCCTAGTGAATCTTTGGCAAAATGTACTCCCACCTCACTCATGGGAGTTGAACCCAAGTTCTCATCCATCCCGTCCCATGGAATTAACCACTAGGATAAGCTTATTACTTAGCTAATACTCTAGAATATCATAATATTATCTTGACTTAAATATTTGGCAAGCTACTTTATGACATTTCCCCCCTTGAATAACTTTATCATCCTCTAAAATATCCTTCAAGTTATGAACTATATCATCTCTACAAATCAAGCTACTGATCTAAACATCCTAAGTCAATTTGAGGGAGGAAAAGGGGAGTGAGTTCATCACATTACATGGTGAGTTGCTTGCCTTTTGATTTTGTGTGTTAATGATTCTTCAATCACAAAAGCTCTTAGGAACTGGTAGATCTACATGAAGTAGTGCCTCCACTATAGCAAGTTCTATGGGCTCTATTAGGATCAGTCATGAGAGTTCAAATGAGTTAGAGAATGAAATTGAGGCCATGGCTTCATCTATTTCTTAGGATATGCAAGCCCCTAACCTTGAGCGTCAAATGGATTGGATATCCAAAATGGAGGGTGAGTACCAGATAAAGCTCACTTTTACACATAAAAAATCATTAAGAACGACCATGATGATTGTGGACAGATTCTTAGGGGACTTTGTGAGCTTAGAGATTTAAGTTTTCTAAATGTCACAATGGTCAAGCCTAAGGGAGATTTACTTGTAGAAAAAATGGAAGCCTACTATATAGTGACTGACAAGCCAAGCCAGAGAGAGTTAATCCACAAGGCATAGAGTTCATAGGCAATGTAGGTCTAGGTCTCTATCTTATTCCATCTGAAATTAAAGTAGATCTGACACTTTACAATCATTGACAAGGACGATACACATAAGCAAATTCATCCACAATGGGTCTATTCTTGAGGTGTACATTGCATCTAAGATCAAAGAGCCATTTTGAGCTCTTCCACTACCTATGGAGAAAGATCCATATCACTTGGACAACACAAGTTTAGGTACACAAATCTGATGATATTGCCCATTCATGAAGATAAGCCCAATAGACCATATTATCCTCTTCAAGGAGACGCCTAACATGTTGGTGCAGGACAATCAACAATTGATGTTTTGATGAAGAGTTGAAGTCAAGGTTTGAAGGAAAGATTCAAGTTGTGAAGCATGGAAGAAGAATACATTCAGAAGAGGAAGATGTGTACACATATGTATAGATAGTTCACTTATATCTTTGAGAAGTCATAAGGTTGTAAATTCTTGTATATATATACTATGAAAATGTCGGGGCAAGTATGAGAGAACATGAGAATAGAGTAATCAGGAGTTGTATGTGTCATTAGACATCTTAGAAGTGAGTTAAGACTCTCTCATCACTCAGTTGTAATTTTTCTCAGATATGAAGAAAATGTTGCGCCCGATATTTCTAAGTTTTCTCCTTCTGTGTTAGATCTTTTGTGAAATGCTTTTGTACAAGTCTAAGTCTATAGGTAATCGACCTCTGTACAAATTTTTAGCTTCCAATTGTGATCAGGCTGAGAGAATTAAGTGTAGGAACATTTTCATATGTGAACGAGAAGAAGTGAAGTTATAGGAGGCGCAAAATTCGATACGAATCTTATGATCAATTCTCCTTCCACAGTTTAAAGTTTTGAGCAAGCAAGTACTAAATCTTTAAGTCGGAAGGTAAGGTACTTGTGGCTAAAAGCATTTGTAGAAACATATTCTAGATTGAGAGAATCAAAGGTTTAAAGTCATAGGTGTCTAAATCGACTTCTCAGAAGAACAGTTTTAGACATAGGTGAATTATTGAGATCATTTCTCAAGATCTACTGAATCTTTTGGAGTGATTCAACTTGGAGAAGGTGTGCAATCTATAAGCAACACCTCATATAAAGTTTTATCAAAAACTTTACACAATTGATAAGGCAATGAGTGATTTATGTGCAGCAAACTTTCTGTGTATTCTCCTTTTTCACAGTTTGTTCAGAAAATTTGACAATTGAGTATTGATCTTCTAAAACTGGTGAAGATCTGAGTTATTCTTGTTATAGAGGTGCTCTAAATACAAGTTTAACTTGTTCTTTTGGAGATTAACACTCTCCATCAGTGGTATCAGAGTAGGAAGCATCAGAATTGAAGGAAGGAGGACCTCGACTGCTGTAGGTGCAAAGAATTCAACATTTGAAGGTTCAAAAGGTGAAAGCTTGAGGATAAAGCTTGACAAGAAGTTCATACGACATCAAGGAATACAGGAGTATTATTCGAAGTAAAGGTACATCTATTACTCATAAAGTTTGAAGAATTCAATATATAGGTGAAGAAAGGATGGGAGATTCTCTTCAGATAGAGAAATTGGATAGAGAGAACTATCCAGCATGGTCAATGAGGATTGAAGCTCATATAATGAGCAAAGACTTGATAGCTTACATTACAAGTGAAGAAGAAAAGCCTCAATTCAGAGATCCTAGTGTTCCAAGTAGGGAGGAATTATCAAATTTGAAGAATTGGATGAAGAGAGATGCTCAAGCTAGGAGCATTATCTGTATGGAAGTCAATGATTACTTGCTACCTCACATTAGAGGTCTTGAAAGTGCAAGTGATATATGGAATGCTTTGGAGGAGCATTTCCAAAATACCACAAAGTCTAGGAAGGCATCCTTGTGGGCAAAATTTACCACATTCAAGAAGAAGGCCTCTCAATCCATCTCAGATTATGTAACTAGAATGAAGGACATTGCAGATGCATTAGGAGTTGTTGATGAGGACATTGAGGAGGATAAATTGGTAAGGCAAATCCTCACAGGTTTGAGAGGTGATGACAAATGGAAGCCATTCATTTTTACTACTGAATTATCACTTGATCATTTTACTCCTGACTGAAATCAGTTGCTAGGACATATGTTAACCTTTGAGCAGGATGTCAAAGGTGAAGGTGACAAGAGTACAAGTCATGCAATGTACTCAAAGGATAAGAAGAAAAATAGCAAACGGAAGCAACAAGCAAATGAGGATGAAGGCAAACCTAGTCAAGCCAACTTCTTAAGAGGAAGAGGAGGTGGGAAAGGTAGAGGAAGAGGCAGGAATAATAAAGATGGAGTCAAAGCTTGCTAGATTTATGGTAAGACAAATCACTTAGCTAATGATTGTTGGCGTAATACTCACAGTAATCGTGGATATAATCAGAACTTTAATTCAAGAGGAAGAGGTGGCAAAAATCAAAGAGGTAACTTCAGAGGAAGAGGTAGTAGGGGTTACTTTGGAAGAAATGCAGGTAGAGGATTCCAAAGTCAACAATACAATAATACCTACTACAATTATGCTTCAGATTAGAAGGAGGATTCAACATTGATAATGAATGCAACTTGTGAAAGGCAAAGTGAAGACAAAAGAGTCTTCTACATTGACTTAGGGTGTAGCAATCACATGAGTGGTAACATAGCATTGATGACTGATTTGGAAAATAAGGTATCTAATCATGTTGTTCAAACAGGTGACAATACAAAGCACAATGTGAAGTCAATTGGATCAGTGAAGGCCAAGGATGGTAGCACTCTCTTGAGTAAGGTCTTGTATGTTCCTACAATTCCTAAGAATCTAATAAGTGTAGGAAAAATTGTTGAAAAGGGTTATGAAGTGAGATTCACTAATGAAGGAGTGTTTGTGGAAGACCCTAGCAATGGGTATAAACAAATTGTTTCAGGGAAGAAAGAAGGAAGGTTGTTCACATTGAAGATTCAAGGTAATGTTGGTCATGCCTTGTTCACTTATAGAGGACATAAGATCTTTGAGTTAGATCTTTGGCACAAGAGGCTTGGACACTTCAATGAAAGAGGTATCAAAGATATGATTAACAATGGTTCAGGGCTTGGATTCCCTAATGTTGCAGGTCAACATATGACATACAGATGTGAGGCATGTGAATTAGGTAAGGCTCATAAGCAATCTTATTCCAAGCATGGTTTTATGTATTCAGAGAAGCTTGAGTTGGTACACACAGATGTGTGGGGACCATCAAAGGATTTCAGTATCAATGGTTCAAGGTACTATGTGATTTATGTTGATGATGCTACCAGATGGATCACTATCTATGTGATCAAAGATAAGTTAGAGGTATTCAATACATTCAAACATTATCATGTGTATGTAGAAAGAATTACAGGCCATAAATTGAGGAGACTAAGGTCAGATGGAGGGGGAGAGTATTTCTCTAATGAGTTCAGTGATTACTTGTGGAATGCATGTATAAAAAGGGAAATCACTTGCAGGTACTCTTCTCAACAAAATGGTGTAGCAGAGAGAAGAAATAGAACTCTTGTTGAGTTTGCAAGGTCAATGATAAAGGAGAAAAATTGCCCAAATTATTTGTGGGCTGAGGCTGTAAATACGCTACTTATGTGGTTAATAGGCTACCATGTAAAGCTTTGCAGGGTATGACACCATATGAGGCATGGTGGGGTAAGAGACCTACCTTGGATCATTGCAAAGTGTTTGGATGTTTGGCATGTGCATATGTGCCATCACAATTACGACACAAATTGGAACCTAAAGCTGAAAAATATGTATTCATTGGTTATGATGATAAGCAGATGGGATATAGGTTGTGGAGTCCATCCACAAAACAATTTCTTGTATCAAAAGATGTTACATTTGATGAGCAAGGTACTTGGTATGCAGGTACAATCAATATTAATATAAGCGATGAAGAAGTTGTGAGTCATAAGAAAGGTAAATCAATGGTTCAGATATTTGATGAAGAGGAGAATAATGAAGTGCAAGTTGAAGTTGAAGAAATGCCAATATTGGATCCTGAGTGTGAAGAACCAGAAACCTCAAGGAGTGGAGAACTCAGAAGGTCATCAAGACACAAGTGGCAACCTACAAGGTATAGATATGACACTTCTTTTTTGGCTACCAAAGACTATGCTTACATGATAAAGGCAGATGAAGACCCTTCCACATATGAAGAGGCAAAAGGTAAGGAAAATTGGGAGAAAGGAATGCAGGAAGAATATGATGCATTAATGGAGAATCAAACATGGGATTTGGTTCCTAAACCAAATAGTCAGAAGATCATTGGATGCAAATGGGTATATAAGACAAAGAGGTTTGCAGATGGAAGTGTGTCTAGGTATAAAGCTAGACTTGTTATGAAAGGGTTTGCTCAAACATATGGTATTGATTATGATGAGACCTATAGTCCTGTGGCAAAGATGACAACCATCAGGACACTCATAGCCATTGCTGCATGTAAAGGTTGGAAATTATGTCAATTAGATGTGAAGAATGCTTTTTTAAATGGTTACATTTCAGATGATGTTTTCATGGAGGAACCTCAAGGATTCAGAGATGGAAGGTATCCAGATCATGTATGTAAGCTCAAGAGAGCTTTGTATGGTTTGAAGCAGGCCCAAGGGCATGGAATTATAGACTTGTAAAGTTCTTGAAAGAACTTGGATTTCAAGTATCTAAGGCAGATAGTAGCTTGCTTGTTAAAGCAAGTGATGATGGGTTCATTTACATGTGCATATATGTTGATGATATAATTCTCAGGTACATATGAGAAAGGCATTCAAAGCCTAAAGAAGCAAATTGGAGAAAGAGTTCAAAATCAATGACTTGGGAGACTTGTCATATTTCTTGGGCATGGAGATTTCATACACTCAACATGGAGTGTATGTGACTCAAGAAAGGTATTTGAGAAACTTGTTAATCAAGTTTAAAATGAATGATTGCAAGGTAGCACCTACTCCAATGGAGGTGAATCACAAATTGAGCAGATATGGTGGAGAAGAATTCAAGGATATGAAGCTATATCAGAGTTTGGTTGGTAGTCTTATCTATACTACATTAACTAGGCTTGACTTATCATATGCAGTTGGAGTTTTGTCTCAATTCATGCATTGCCCTAGGAAAGAACATTGGATTGGAGGTCAAAGTGTTGAGGTACATTAAGGGTACATTCAAGGAGGGTTTGTATTATGGTTTTACATCAGATACAAACATCAAAATATATAGTGATGTAGATTGGGCAGGTAATCCTCATGATAGAAGATCAACATATGGATACTTGTGTTATGTGGGAGATAAGTTAATATCTTGGTGTTCAAAGAAGCAACACACAGTTGCTTTATCATCTACAGAAGCTGAGTACAAAAGTATGGTTGAAGCTACAAAGGAAGTGATATGGCTTAAGACTCTCATGAATAGTTTTGACACCATACAGAGTACACCTATCATTTATGGAGATAACATGAGTTCATTGTATTTAGCTCCTAATCTTGTGTTTCATGCAAGGACTAAACACATTGAGATTCAGTATCACTTTTTGAGAGAGAAGGTGATGGATAAAGAGATTGAAGTCATACATACTTCAACAAAAGATTAGATAGCTAATATGCTTACCAAAAGCTTGGATGGACCAAAGCTACAGAGATTCAAAGACATGGCAGGCATAAAGAAGATAGAGAAAACCTCAATTGATGATTGAGGGGGAGCTGTTGGTGCAGGACAATCAACAATTGATGTTTTGATGAAGAGTTGAAGTCAAGGTTTGAAGGAAAGATTCAAGTTGTAAAGCATGGAAGAAGAATACATTCAGAAGAGGAAGATGTGTACACATATGTACAGATAGTTCACTTATATCTTTGAGAAGTCATAAGGTTGTAAATGTTTGTATATATATACTATGAAAATGTCGAGGCAAGTGTGAGAGAGCATGAGAATAGAGTAATCAGGAGTTGTATGTGTCATTAGACATCTTAGAAGTGATTTAAGACTCTCTCATCACTCAGTTGTAATTTTTCTCAGAAATGAAGAAAATGTTGCGCCCGATATTTCTGAGTTTTCTCCTTTTGTGTTAGATCTTTTGTGAAATTCTTTTGTACACGTCTAAGTCTATAGGTAATCAACCTCTGTACAAACTTTTAGCTTCCAATTGTGATCAGGCTGAGAGAATTAAGTGTAGGAACATTTGCATATGTGAATGAGAAGAACTGAAGTTACAGGAGGTGCAAAATTCGATACAAATGTTTTCATCAATTCTCCTTCCACAGTTTAAAGTTTTGAGCAAGCAAGTACTTAATCTTTAAGTTGCAAGGTAAGCTACTTGTGGCTAAAAGCATTTGTAGAAATGGGTTCTAGATTGAGAGAACCAAAGGTTTAAAGTCATAGGTGTCTAAATCGACTTCTCAGAAGAACGGTTTTAGACATAGGTGAGTTGTTGAGATCATTTCTCAAGATCTACATAATCTTTTGGAGTGATTCAACTGTTAGAGTATGATCAATGTCTACCCCTCATGATTGTATGCACATTTTGTAAGGCCCCCTTTATGAGGAGAAGCCAAGCGTGCATTACCCAATTGATGGGAATCCCAACTTGAATGTTGGATGAAGGTCATATTGGACCATGTAAGATATTATAAGGAAAGGGAGTTACCAGGGTCCCCAATTGTGGGGTCCGGGGCAGCGGTGAGCAGCCCCGGCTGGGGGGTCCAAGGGGGCCAGCGGGCCCCCTGGCTGGGGGGTCCCAGGGGGCCAGCGGGCCCCCTGGTGGGGGTCCGGGGGCAGCGCCCCCGGCGCGACGGTAAAGGGAATATTCCATGGAATATTCCCTGTCGGAGTCAGAAATCATTTATATTTGTTAGGTCGGTTCAACCAGTCTAAGCCGTGTATGGCAATTACGCGGGCGGTGGCCGCCCACGCCCTACCGCCCATGTATAGCCGTCCATGGCAGGCCACCCGTGATCCTATATATACATGACTTCTGCACTACCTAAGACATTGAGTTGAGCCAGCATACCTCTACCTTGTATCTCCCTATCTAGAGTTGTCTAGATCACCATTTAAGCTCTACCTTGAGAGCGCACGGGTGGAAAACGCCATCATCTTTGTACTTGCTGCTAGTAGAAAATTGTTGAGATTCTCCTATATCTGTTATCTTCTCTGCTATTGCTCCTGTGTTATATTGCGTAACTAATGTCTTACATGGTATCAGAGCTGTAAGGTTCGAATAGCTTGAGAAGTATCATTATTTTAGCCTACTAGCAGACTAGAATATCAGTAGATTATTCGAGTGATTACATGATGGCTTCATCGTCGAACACTAGTCTTGGTGCTTCACCTAATGTTAATGCTGCACCTATTCGAATTCGTCCACCTGCATTCACTGAAGGGAAGCTGGATGGAACCAACTATACACTCTGGAAGTTCAAAATTTCTGCAATTTTGGACTCCTATGAATTACTTGACACTGTCATGGGACCGATGGGATTGGATCCAGAGCCTATACCAGTTGAAGATCCAACAAATTCAAGATTGATGATTCAGCCAGATCCAGATCTTGTACGAGCTTGGAAGAGGCGGAATGCTGATGCATTATGTGCGATTGTCACTAGTGTAAGTGATTCTGTGCTTACTTTAGTTCAACATACTACTAAAGCACATGAGGCTTGGGGCATATTGGCTCGACAATATGAGACCAAGAACCACACTAGGATACAGAATTTAGAAAATCAGTTGGCAAATGAAAAGCATTCTGATTCTGAAAAGGCTGAAGATTTTATCAAACGGATAAAGCATCTTCAAGATCAATTGGCTGCAGTTGGTGTTGTTATAACACCAGAAGAGCTAGCTCGAAGATCTGTACGTGTTCTTCCAGCAAAGTATGATGGATTAGTAACAGCCCTTAACACTCAGGTAAGGCCAACTCCTCTTACATTTGAAGAGTTTTGTGCCATGCTTTTAGAAGAAGAGATGCGGCTGAAGAATCGGCAAAGTACAACTGATGCTGCATTCTCAGCAAATGCAAAAGGTAAAGGCTCTTCAGAGGGATCAAAGAAGAAGCCAAAGAAGAAAAAGTTCACAGGAAGTTGCTTCTATTGTGAAAAGAAAGGCCATGCCATCAAGGATTGCAGAAAGAAGCAAGCTGATGAACGGAATGGGACTGTAAAATCATCATGGAAGAACAAAGAGTCTGCAAACAACACAGAGCTGGAACTTTGGGTAGCTATTGAAGAGGTATGTTCATCTGCTCAAGCTCGTGTTGATGAGCCATGGATTTTAGATAGTGGAGCTTCTCGCCATATGACTAGTAAAAAGGATTGGTATAGTTCCCTAGTGCCTCTGCGGGAATCCATCAATGTAGTGGTGGGAAACGACTCCAAGTGTCCAGCTGAAGGAACTGGAACCATCTCTTTTATCACTTCTCCAGGTGTTGAGAAAAAGTTATCCGATGTTCTCTATGTACCTACACTCAAAAGAAATTTGTTGTCAGTTTCTGCAATAACAGATCGTGGACTCGAAGTTCACTTCAATAAGAGTGGTGCGGAAATCATGGATTCATCAGGTAATGTTGTAGGTAAAGGCACACGACGGGATAACTTGTATGAGTTAAGTGCTTTAACTGCTACAGAAGATAAAGATGTAAGCAGGTTATGGCACCAACGATTTGGGCATCTCGGATTTGCAGTTTTGAAGGAGATGCAACGAACAGGGATGGTTGCTCATTTGCCTGCATTTTCAGAGTTGCAGGAACCTTGTGAAGCTTGTATGATGGGCAAGCAACAACGAAAGGCATTTCCAAGAGAGACCAGCAATCGATCTCAAGCTCCTCTAGAGTTGGTACATGCTGATCTCTGCGGTAAAATGTCTACACCTGCTTTAGGAGGATCTTTCTACTTCTTGCTGTTAGTCGACGATTATAGTAGAAAGATGTGGGTTTATTTCATTCGAGAGAAGGCTGATGCTTTTGAAAAATTTAAAGCGTGGCATAAGTATGTAGAAAGTGAATCAGGAAGGAAACTGAAGAAATTTAGAACAGATAGAGGAGGTGAATTCTTGTCAACAGAATTCAACAATTACTGTAAGGAGCATGGTGTGAAAAGGCAACTTACCACAGCTCATACACCTCAACAAAATGGCGTTGTTGAGCGCAGGAACAGGACAGTAGTTGAAATGGCTCGTTGTATGTTAAAGGCTCAAGACATGCCTGATTCATTCTGGGCAGAAGCAGTCAATACAGCAGTCTACATCCTCAATCGAAGCTACACAAAAGCTCTGAAGGGGATGACTCCTCAAGAAGCATATTCTGGTAAAAAGCCTTCAGTTTTGCATTTCAGAATTTTTGGTTGTTTCTGTTATGCACATATTCCTGATTCAACAAGATCAAAGTTGGATTCAAAAAGCAAAAAGTGTGTCTTCCTAGGATATAGTGAAGAGTCTAAAGCATACAGGTTATGGGATCCTGAGGCAAGGAAGATTTTTGTCAGCCGAGATGTGGTGTTTGATGAACGACCACACTTAGTAGAAGATAAAGGTAAATCTACTATCTCATCAAACGGAGAAATATCTCACCTTGTGCCTATCAAAAGACAGGTTAAAGTTGAGGAGGAGGAAACATCTGATGGAGAAATTTCCTCAATAAAAAGCCAACCAATTGTAGCTGCACAGCGTAAGCCACTACCGAAGTGGGCACAACAGCTCTTTGATGATCACAATCCACATGTAGATGCACCAGAATCATCATCGGATGGATTACGAAGATCAAAGAGAATAGAGGAGCAAAGAAGAGCCTCAGAACACATTGTTAACATGGCTCTAATGGCAGATATCATGGGTTCGATAAAGGAACCTACCACCATTGAAGAAGCCATTGATGATCCAGATTGGAGAGCGGCAATGCAGTCTGAGTATGATAGTATACTCAAAAATGATACATGGGATCTAGTCGACTTGCCGCCAAAGAAGAAGGTAATAGGTACTAAATGGATTTGGAAAGCTAAGTATAAAGCTGATGGAACATTAGAAAAGTATAAGGCACGATTAGTTGCACAGGGTTTTTCACAGATTGAAGGATTTGATGTTCAAGAAACTTTTGCACCAACAGCACGCATGACAACTATTCGGACGGTACTTGCAGTAGCTGCACAAAAGTCTTGGCCTATTTTCCAGATGGATGTCAAATCTGCATTTTTGAATGGTCACCTCAAGGAGGAGGTATATGTATCTCAACCACCAGGTTTTGAGGTGCCCAATTCAGAAAATAAAGTTTGCAGGTTGAAGAAAGCTTTGTATGGACTTAAGCAAGCTCCACGGGCTTGGTACCAACGAATTGATCATTTTTTCAAAAATATGGGTTTTGAAAGAAGTACTTCTGATGCTAACTTGTATGTAACGAAAAGGGATAGCAAGCTAGTTGTTGTCATTGTATATGTAGATGATTTGATCATTACAGGAGATCATCAGGAACTCATCAATCAAACTCGGATCAGCTTGGGAACTGAGTTTGAAATGACAGACTTAGGTCTACTCCATTTTTGTCTGGGAATTGAAGTATGGCAAAGGAAGGATGGCATTTTCATCTCACAACAAAAATATTCCAAAGAAATTCTCAAGGCATTTGGAATGATGGACTGCAAACCAACTAGCAAACCTATGGAGGTAAATCATAAGCTATCTATGGATGATAACATGCCTGATGTAGATGCTAAGAAGTATAGGAAGCTCGTTGGAAGTCTTATTTTTCTGTGCAACACTAGACCAGACATTTGCTATGCTGTTGGAGTGTTAAGCAGGTTTTCCAACAAACCTAAGGAGAGTCACTGGAATGCTGGAATGCGAATTCTAAGGTACATTGCAGGAACCTTGGATTTTGGTATTTTGTATACCACAGGTGATACACTCCAAGGATATTGTGATTCAGATTGGGCTGGAGATTGTGATTCTAGAAAATCAGTTTCTGGATATTGTTTCTCACTTGGTTCAGGAATATTTTCTTGGGTAAGTAGGAAGCAACCAACTCTCGCACTCTCCTCCACTGAAGCAGAGTACAAAGCAGCTTGTTTTGCTTCTTGTGAGGCAGTCTGGTTAAGGAGAATTCTTGCAGATATAGGCTTTCCATCAAATATGCCAATTGTACTCAAGTGTGATAATCAAAGTTGTATGGCTATTGCAAAGAACCCAGTATTTCATGCTCGCACCAAGCACATAGAAGTACAGTACCATTACATTCGTGAGCTAATTGAAGATGAAATTGTGGAGCTAGAATATTGCCCAACAGAGGCAAATTGTGCTGACATATTCACTAAAGCACTTGGAAGAGAGCAGCTCAACAAGCATCTTCAACAGATGGGCATAGGACCGAGACCTACTTGATTTATCATCCGTAAACATTGAGGGGGGGTGTTAGAGTATGATCAATGTCTACCCCTCATGATTGTATGCACATTTTGTAAGGCCCCCTTTATGAGGAGAAGCCAAGCGTGCATTACCCAATTGATGGGAATCCCAACTTGAATGTTGGATGAAGGTCATATTGGACCATGTAAGATATTATAAGGAAAGGGAGTTACCAGGGTCCCCAATTGTGGGGTCCGGGGCAGCGGTGAGCAGCCCCGGCTGGGGGGTCCAAGGGGGCCAGTGGGCCCCCTGGCTGGGGGGTCCCAGGGGGCCAGCGGGCCCCCTGGTGGGGGTCCGGGGGCAGCGCCCCCGGCGCGACGGTAAAGGGAATATTCCATGGAATATTCCCTGTCGGAGTCAGAAATCATTTATATTTGTTAGGTCGGTTCAACCAGTCTAAGCCGTGTATGGCAATTACGCGGGCGGTGGCTGCCCACGCCCTACCGCCCATGTATAGCCGTCCATGGCAGGCCACCCGTGATCCTATATATACATGACTTCTGCACTACCTAAGACATTGAGTTGAGCCAGCATACCTCTACCTTGTATCTCCCTATCTAGAGTTGTCTAGATCACCATTTAAGCTCTACCTTGAGAGCGCACGGGTGGACAACGCCATCATCTTTGTACTTGCTGCTAGTAGAAAATTGTTGAGATTCTCCTATATCTGTTATCTTCTCTGCTATTGCTCCTGTGTTATATTGCGTAACTAATGTCTTACATCAACTTGGAGAAGGTGCACAATCTATAAGTGACACCTCATACACAGTTTTATAAAAAACTTTACACAATTGATAAGGCAATGAGTGATTTATGTGCAGCAAGCTTTTTGTGTATTCTCCTTCTTCACAGTTTGTCCAGAAAATTTGACAACTGAGTACTGATCTTCTAAAATTGGTGAAGATCTGAGTTATTCTTGTTATAGAGGTGCTCTAAATACAAGAGTAACTTGTTCTTTTGGAGATTAACACTCTCCATCAGTGGTATCAGAGCAGGAAGCATCAGAATTGAAGGAAGGAGGACCTCGACTGCTGCAGGTGCAAAGAATTCAACATCTGAAGGTTCAAAAGGTGAAAGCTTGAGGATAAAGCTTGAGAAGAAGGTCATACGACATCAAGGAATACAAAAGGAGTATTATTCGAAGTAAAGAAACATCTATTACTCATAACGATTGACGAATTCAATATACAGGTGAAGAAAGGATGGGAGATTCTCTTCAGATAGAGAAATTCGATAGAGAGAACTATCCAGCATGGTCAATGAGGATGGAAGCTCATCTAATGAGCAAAGATTTGATAGATTACATTACAGGTGAAGAAGAAAAGCCTCAATTCAGTGCTCCAACTAGGGAGGAATTATCAGATTTGAAGAATTGGATGAAGAGAGATGCTCAAGCTAGGAGCATTATCTATATGGCAGTCAATGATTACTTGCTACCTCACATTAGAGGTCTTGAAAGTGCAAGTGATATATGGAATGCTTTGGAGGAGCATTTCCAAAATACCACAAAGTCTAGAAAGGCATCCTTGTGGGCAGAATTTACCACATTCAAGAAGAAGGCCTCTCAATCCATCTCAGATTATCTAACCAGAATGAAGGACATTGCAGATGCATTAGGAGCTGTTGATGAAGACATTGAGGAGGATAAATTGGTAAGGCAAATCCTCACAGGTTTGAGAGGTGATGAAAAATGGAATCCGTTCATTTTTTCTACTGAATTATCACTTGATCATTTTACTCCTGACTTAAATCAGTTGCTAGGACATATGTTAACCTTTGAGCAGGATATCAAAGGTGAAGGTGACAAGAGTACAGGTCATGCAATGTACTCAAAGGATAAGAAGAAAATTAGCAAAGGGAAGCAACAAGCAAATGAAGATGAAGGCACAACTAGTCAAGCCAACTTCCTAAGAGGAAAGGGAGGTGGCAAAGGTAGAGGAAGAGGTAGGAATAATAAAGATGGAGTCAAAGCTTGCTGGATTTGTGGTAAGACAAATCACTTAGCTAATGATTGTTGGCATAATACTCAGAGTAATGGCGGATATAATCAGAACTTTAATTCAAGAGGAATAGGTGGCAGAAATCAAAGAGGTAACTTCAGAGGAAGAGGTAGTAGGGGTTACTTTGTAAGAAATGCAAGTAGAGGATTCCAAAGTCAACAATACAATAATACCTACTACAATTATGCTTGAGATCAGAAGGAGGATTCAACATTGATAATGAATGCAACTTGTGAAAGGCAAAGTGAAGACCAAAGAGTCTTCTACATTGACTCAGGGTGTAGCAATCACCTGAGTGGTAACATAGCATTGATGACTGATTTGGAAAATAAGGTATCTAATCATGTTGTTCAAACAGGTGACAATACAAAGCACAATGTGAAGTCAATTGGATCAGTGAAGGCCAAAAATGGTAGCACTCTCTTGGGTAAGGTCTTGTATGTTCCTACAATTCCTAAGAATCTAATAAGTGTAGGACGAATTGTTGAAAACTGTTATGAAGTGAGATTCACTAATGAAGGAGTGTTTGTGGAAGACCCTAGCAATGGGTATAAACAAATTGTTTCAGGGAAGAAAGAAGGAAGGTTGTTCACATTGAAGATTCAAGGTAATGTTGGTCATGCCTTGTTCACTTATGGAGGACATAAGATCTCTGAGTTAGATCTTTGGCACAAGAGGCTTGGACACTTCAATGAAAGAGGTATCAAAGATGTGATTAACAATGGTTCAGTGCTTGGATTGCCTAATGTTGTAGGTCAACATATGACATACAGATGTGAGGCATGTGAATTAGGTAAGGCTCATAAGCAATCTTATTCCAAGCATGGTTTTATGTATTCAGAGAAGCTTGAGTTGGTACACACAGATGTGTGGGGACCATCAAAGGATTTCAGTATCAATGGTTCAAGGTACTATGTGATTTATGTTGATGATGCTACCAGATGGATCACTATCTATGTGATCAAAGATAAGTTAGAGGTATTCAATACATTCAAACACTATCATGTGTATGTAGAAAGGATTATAGGCCATAAATTGAAGAGACTAAGGTCAGATGGAGGGGGAGAGTATTTCTCTAATGAGTTGAGTGATTACTTGTGGAATGCATGTATAAAAAGGGAAATCACTTGCAGGTACTCTTCTCAACAAAATGGTGTAGTAGAGAGAAGAAATAGAACCCTTGTTTAGTTTGCAAGGTCAATGATGAAGGAGAAAAATTGCCCAAATTATTTGTGGGCTGAGGCTGTAAATACAGCTACTTATTCGGTTCATAGGCTACCATGTAAAGCTTTGCAGGGTATGACACCGTATGTGGCATGGTGGGGTAAGAGACCTACCTTGGATCATTGCAAAGTGTTTGGATGTTTGGCATATGCATATGTGCCATCATAATTAAGACACAAATTGGAACCTAAAGCTGAAAAATATGTATTCATTGGTTATGATGATAAGCAGATGCGATATAGGTTGTGGAGTCCATCCACAAAACAATTATTTGTATCAAAAGATGTTACATTTAATGAGCAAGGTACTTGGTATGCAGGTACAATCAATATTAATACAAGTGATCAAGAAGTTGTGAGTCAAAAGAAAGGTAAATCAAAGGTTCAGATATTTGATGAAGAGGAGAATAATGAAGTGCAAGTTGAAGTTTGAAGAAATGCCAAGATTTGATCGTGAGTGTGAAGAACCAGAAACCTCAAGGAGTGGAGAACTCAGAAGGTCATCAAGACACAAGTGCCAACCTACAAAGTATAGCTATGACACTTCTTTTTTGGCTACCAACGACTATGCTTACATGATAAAGGCAGATGAAGACCCTTCCACATATGAAGAGGCAAAAGGTAAGGAAAATCGGGAGAAAGCTATGCAGGAAAAATATGATGCATTCATGGAGAATCAGACATGGTATTTGGTTCCTAAACCAAATAGTCAGAAGATCATTGGATGCAAATGGGTCTATAAGACAAAGAGGTTTGCAGATGGAAGTGTGTCTAGGTATAAAGCTAGACTTGTTGTGAAAGGGTTTGCTCAAACATATGGTATTGATTATGATGAGACCTATAGTCCTGTGGCAAAGATGACAACCATCAGGACACTCATAGCCATTGCTGCATGTAAAGGATGGAAATTATGTCAATTAGATGTGAAAAATGCTTTTTTAAATGGTTACATTTCAGATGATGTTTTCATGGAGCAACCTCAAGGATTCAAAGATGGAAGGTATCCAGATCATGTATATAATCTCAAGAGAGCTTTATATGGTTTGAAGCAGGCCCCAAGGGCATGGAATTATAGACTTGTGAAGTTCTTGAAAGAACTTGGATTTCAAGTATCTAAGGCAGATAGTAGCTTGCTTGTTAAAGCAACTGATGATGGGTTCATTTACATGTGCATATATGTTGATGATATAATTCTTACAGATACAGATGAGAAAGGCATTCAAAGCCTAAAGAAGCAAATGGAGAAAGAGTTCAAAATATGTGACTTGGGAGACTTGTCATATTTCTTGGGCATGGAGATTTCATACACTCAACATGGAGTGTATGTGACTCAAGAAAGGTATTTGAGAAACTTGTTAATCAAGTTTAAAATGAATGATTGCAAGGTAGCTCCTACTCCAATGGAGGTGAATAAAAAATTGAGCAAATATGGTGGAGAAGAATTCAAGGATATGAAGCTATATCAGAGTTTGGTTGGTAGTCTTATCTATACTACATTAACTAGGCCTGACTTATCATATGCAGTTGGAGTTTTGTCTCAATTCATGCATTGTCTTAGGAAAGAACATTGGATTGCAGGTCAAAGTGTTGAGGTACATTAAGGGCACACTCAAGGAGGGTTTGTATTATGGTTTTACATCAGATACAAACATCAAAATATATAGTGATGCAGATTGGGCAGGTAATCCTGATGATAGAAGATCAACATATGGATACTTGTGTTATGTGGGAGATAAGTTAATCTCTTGGTGTTCAAAGAAGCAACACACAGTTGCTTTATCATCTACAGAAGCTGAGTACAAAGGTATGGTTGAAGCTGCAAAGGAAGTGATATGGCTTAAGAATCTCACGAAGAGTTTTGACACCATACAGAGTACACCTATCATTTATGGAGATAACATGATTTCATTGTATTTAGCTGCTAATCCTGTGTTTCATGCAAGGACTAAACACATTGAGATTCAGTATCACTTTCTGAGAGAGAAGGTGATGGATAAAGATATTGAAGTCATACATACTTCAACAAAAGATTAGATAGCTGATATGCTTAGCAAAAGCTTGGATGGACCAAAGTTATAGAGATTCAAAGACATGGTAGGCATAAAGAAGATAGAGAAAACCTCAATTGATGATTGAGGGGGAGCTGTTGGTGCAGACAATCAGCAAATAATGTTTTGATGAAGAGTTGAAGTCAAGGTTTGAAAGAAAGATTCAAGTTGTGAAGCATGGAAGAAGAATACATTGAGAAGAGGAAGATGTGTACACATATGTACAGATAGTTCATTTATATCTTTGAGAAGTCATAAGGTTGTAAATATTTGTGTATATATACTATGAAAATCTCAGGGCAAGTATGAGAGAGCATGAGAATAGAGTAATGAGGAGTTTTATGTGTCATTAGAAATCTTAGAAGTCAGTTAAGACTCTCTCATCACTCAGTTGTAATTTTTCTCAGAAATGAAGAAAACGTTGCACCCGGTATTTTTGAGTTTTCTCCTTCTGTGTTAGATCTTTTGTGAAATGCTTCTGTACAAGTCTAAGTCTATAGGTAATCCACCTCTGTACAAATTGTTAGCTTCCAATTGTGATCAGGCTGAGAGAATTAAGTGTAGGAACATTTGCATATGTGAATGAGAAGAAGTGAAGTTACAGGAGGTGCAAAATTCGATACGAATGTTTTGATCAATTCTCCTTCCACAGTTTAAAGTTTTGAGCAAGAAAGTACTTAATCTTTAAGTTGTAAGGTAAGGTACTTGTGGCTAAAAGCATTTGTAGAAACGGGTTCTAGATTGAGAGAACCAAAGGTTTAAAGTCATAGGTGTCTAAATCGACTTGTTAGAAGAACAGTTTTAGACATAGGTGAGTTGTTGAGATCATTTCTCAAGATCTATTGAATCTTTTGGAGTGAGTCAACTTGGAGAAGGTGCGCAATCTATAAGCGACATCTCATACAAAGTTTTATATGAAACTTTACACAATTGATAAGGCAATGAGTGATTTATGTGCAGGAGACTTTCTGTGTATTCTCCTTCTTCACAATTTGTTTAGAAAATTTGACAATTGAGTATTGATCTTCTAAAATTGGTGAAGATCTGATTTATCTTTGTTATAGAGGTGCTCTAAATACAAGAGTAACTTGTTCTTTTGGAGATTAACACTCTCTATCAGTGGTATCAGAGCAGGAAGCATCAGAATTGAAGGAAGGACGACCTCCACTGCTGGAGGTGCAAAGAATTCAACATCTGAAGGTTCAAAAGGTGAAAGCTTGAGGATAAAGCTTGAGAAGAAGGTCATACAACATCAAAGAATACAAAAGGAGTATTATTCTAAGTAAAGGTACATCTATTACTCATAAAGATTGAAGAATTCCATAACAGGTGAGAAAGGATGGGAGATTCTCTTCAGATAGAGAAATTGGATAGAGAGAACTATCGAGCATGGTCAATGAGGATGGAAGCTCATTTAATGAGCAAAGACTTGATAGCTTACATTACAGGTGAAGAAGAAAATCCTCAATTCAGAGATCCTAGTGTTCCAACTAGGGAGGAATTATCAGATTTGAAGAATTGGATGAAGAGAGATGCTCAAGCTAGGAGCATTATCTATATGGCAGTCAATGATTACTTGCTACCTCACATTAGAGGTCTTGAAAGTGCAAGTGATATATGGAATGTTTTGGAGGAGCATTTCCAAAATACCACAAAGTCTAGGAAGGCATCCTTGTGGGCAGAATTTACAACATTCAAGAAGAAGGCCTCTCAATCCATCTCAGATTAGGTAACCAGAATGAAGGACATTGGAGATGCATTAGGAGCTGTTGATGAAGACATTGAGGAGTATAAATTGGTAAGGCAAATCCTCAGAGGTTTGAGACGTGATGACAAATGGAAGCCATTCATTTTTTCTACTCAATTATCACTTGATCATTTTACTCTTGACTTAAATCAGTTGCTAGGACATATGTTAACCTTTGAGCAGGATGTCAAAGGTGAAGGTGACAAGAGTACAGGTCATGCAATGTACTCAAAGGATAAGAAGAAAAATAGCAAAGGGAAGCAACAAGCAAATGAAGATGAAGGCACAACTAGTCAAGCCAACTTCCTAAGAGGAAGTAATGGTGGATATAATCAGAACTTTAATTCAAGAGGAATAGGTGGCAGAAATCAAAGAGGTAACTTCAGAGGAAGAGGTAGTAGGGGTTACTTTGGAAGAAATGCAGGTAGAGGATTCCAAAGTCAACAATACAATAATACCTACTACAATTATGCTTCAGATGAGAAGGAGGATTCAACATTGATAATGAATGCAACTTGTGAAAGGCAAAGTGAAGACCAAAGAGTCTTCTACATTGACTCAGGGTGTAGCAATCACCTGAGTGGTAACATAGCATTGATGACTGATTTGGAAAATAAGGTATCTAATCATGTTGTTCAAACATGTGACAATACAAAGCACAATGTGAAGTCAATTGGATCAGTGAAGGCCAAGGATGGTAGCACTCTCTTGAGTAAGGTCTTGTATGTTCCTACAATTCCTAAGAATCTAATAAGTGTAGGACAAATTGTTGAAAAGGGTTATGAAGTGAGATTCACTAATGAAGGAGTGTTTGTGGAAGACCCTAGCAATGGGTATAAACAAATTGTTTCAGGGAAGAAAGAAGGAAGGTTGTTCACATTGAAGATTCAAGGTAATGTTGGTCATGCCTTGTTCACTTATGGAGGACATAAGATCTCTGAGTTAGATCTTTGGCACAAGAGGCTTGGACACTTCAATGAAAGAGGTATCAAAGATATGATTAACAATGGTTCAATGCTTGGATTGCCTAATGTTGCAGGTCAACATATGACATACAGACGTGAGGCATGTGAATTAGGTAAGGCTCATAAGCAATCTTATTCCAAGCATGGTTTTATGTATTCAGAGAAGCTTGAGTTGGTACACACAGATGTGTGGGGACCATCAAAGGATTTCAGTATCAATGGTTCAAGGTACTATGTGATTTATTTTGACGATGCTACCAGATGGATCACTATCTATGTGATCAGAGATAAGTCAGAGGTATTCAATACATTCAAACATTATCATGTGTATGCATAAAGAATTACATGCCATAAATTGAAGAGACTAAGGTCAAATGGAGGGGGAGAGTATTTCTCTAATGAGTTCAGTGATTACTTGTGGAATGCAGGTATGAAAAGGGAAATCACTTGCAGGTGCTCTTCTCAACAAAGTGGTGTAGCAGAGAGAAGAAATGGAACTCTTGTTGACTTTGCAAGGTCAATGATGAAGGAGGAAAATTGTCCAAATTATTTGTGGACTGAGGCTGTAAATACAACTACTTATTTGGTTAATAGGCTACCATGTAAAGCTTTGCAGGGTATGACACCATATGAGGCATGGTGGGGTAAGAGACCTACCTTGGATCATTGCAAAGTGTTTGGATGTTTGGCATATGCATATGTGTCATCACAATTAAGACACAAATTGGAACCTAAAGCTGAAAAATATGTATTCATTGGTTATGATGATAAGCAGATGGGATATAGGTTGTGGAGTCCATCCACAAAACAATTTGTTGTATCAAAAGATGTTACATTGATGAGCAAGGTACTTGGTATGCAGGTACAATCAATATTAATACAAGTGATGAAGAAGTTGTGAGTCAAAAGAAAGGTAAATCAAAGGTTCAGATATTTGATGAAGAGGAGAATAATGAAGTGCAAGTTGAAGTTGAAGAAATGCCAAGATTTGATCCTGAGTGTGAAGAACCAGAAACCTCAAGGACTGGAGAACTTAGAAGGTCATCAAGACACAAGTGGCAACCTACAAGGTATAGCTATGATACTTCTTTTTTGGCTACCAAAGACTAAGCTTACATGATGAAGCCAGATGAAGACCCTTCCACATATGAAGAGGCAAAAGGTAAGGAAAATTAGGAGAAAGCTATGCAAGAAGAATATGATGCATTAATGGAGAATCAGACATGGGATTTGGTTCCTAAACCAAATAGTCAGAAGACCATTGGATGCTAATGGGTCTATAAGACAAAGAGGTTTGCAGATGGAAGTGTGTCTAGGTATAAAGCTAGACTTGTTGTGAAAGGGTTTGCTCAAACATATGGTATTGATTATGATAAGACCTATAGTCCTGTGGAAAAGATTACAACCATCAGGACACTCATAGCCATTGCTGCATGTAAAGGTTGGAATTTATGTCAATTAGATGTGAAGAATGCTTTTTTAAATGGTTACATTTTAGATGATGTTTTCATGGAGCAACCTCAAGGATTCAAAGATGGAAGGTATCCAGATCATGTATGTAAGCTCAAGAGAGCTTTGTATGGTTTGAAGCAGGCCCCAAGGGCATGGAATTATAGACTTGTGAAGTTCTTGAAAGAACTTGGATTTCAAGTATCTAAGGCAGATAGTAGCTTGCTTGTTAAAGCAAGTGATGATGGGTTCATCTACATGTGCATATATGTTGATGATATAATTCTTACAGGTAGAGATGAGAAAGGCATTCAAAGCATAAAGAAGCAAATGGAGAAAGAGTTCAAAATCAGTGACTTGGGAGACTTGTCATATTTCTTGGGCATGGAGATTTCATACACTCAACATGGAGTGTATGTGACTCAAGAAAGGTATTTGAGAAACTTGTTAATCAAGTTTAAAATGAATGATTGCAGGGTAGCACCTACTCTAATGGAGGTGAATCACAAATTGAGCAGATATGGTGGAGAAGAATTCAAGGATATGAAGCTATATCAGAGTTTGGTTGGTAGTCATGTCTATACTACATTAACTAGGCCTGACTTATCATATGCAGTTGGAGTTTTGTCTCAATTCATGCATTGTCCTAAGAAAGAACATTGGATTGTAGGTCAAAGTGTTGAGGTACATTAAGGGTACACTCAAGGAGGGTTTGTATTATGGTTTTACATCAGATACAAACATCAAAATATATAGTGATGCAGATTGGGCAGGTAATCCTGATGTTAGAAGATCAACATATGGATACTTGTGTTATGTGGGAGATAAGTTAATCTCTTGGTGTTCAAAGAAGCAACACACAATTGCTTTATCATCTACACAAGCTGAGTACAAAGGTATGGTTGAAGCTGCAAAGGAAGTGATATGGCTTAAGACTCTCATGAAGAGTTTTGACACCATACAGAGTACACCTATCATTTATGGAGATAACATGAGTTCATTGTATTTAGATACTAATCCTGTGTTTCATGCAAGGACTAAACACATTGAGATTCAGTATCACTTTCTGAGAGAGAAGGTGATGGATAAAGAGATTGAAGTTATACATACTTGAACAAAAGATTAGATAGCTGATATGCTTACCAAAAGCTTGGATGGACCAAAGCTACAGAGATTCAAAGACATGGCAGGCATAAAGAAGATAGAGAAAACCTCAATTGATGATTGAGGGGGAGCTGTTGGTGCAGGACAATCAAGAATTGATGTTTTGATGAAGAGTTGAAGTCAAGGTGAAAGAAAGATTCAAGTTGTGAAGCATGGAAGAAGAATACATTGAGAAGAGGAAGATGTGTACACATATGTACAGATAGTTCACTTATATATCTGACAAGTCATAAGGTTGTAAATTTTTGTATATATATACTATGAAAATGTCGGGGCAAGTATGAGAGAGCATGAGAATAGAGTAATCAGGAGTTGTATGTGTCATTAGACATCTTAGAAGTGAGTTAAGACTCTCTCATCACTCAGTTGTAATTTTTCTCAAAAATGAAGAAAATGTTGCGCCCGATATTTCTGAGTTTTCTCCTTCTGTGTTATATCTTTTGTGAAATGCTTCTGTGCAAGTCTAAGTCTATAGGTAATCGACCTCTGTACAAGTTTTTAGCTTCCAATTGTGATCAGGCTGAGAGAATTAAGTGTAGGAACATTTGCATATGTGAATGAGAAGAAGTGAAGTTACAAGATGCACAAAATTTGATACGAATGTTTTCATCAATTCTCCTTCCATAGTTTAAAGTTTTGAGCAAGCAAGTACTTGATCTTTAAGTTGGAAGGTAAGCTACTTGTGGCTAAAAGCATTTGCAGAAACGGGTTCTAGATTGAGAGAACCAAAGGTTTAAAGTCATAGGTGTCTAAATCGACTTCTCAGAAGAACAGTTTTAGACATAGGTGAGTTGTTGAGATCATTTCTCAAGATCTACTGAATCTTTTGGAGTGATTCAACTTGGAGAAGGTGTGCAATCTATAAATGACACCTCATACAAAGTCTCATAAAAAACTTTACACAATTGATAAGGTAATGAGTGATTTATGTGCAGCAGACTTTCTGTGTATTGTCCTTCTTCACAGTTTGTTCAGAAAATTTGACAATTGAATATTGATCTTCTTCAGTTGGTGAAGATCTGAGTTATTCTTGTTATAGAGGTGCTCTAAATACAAGAGTAACTTGTTCTTTTGGAGATTAACACTCCATCATAACAAATTTTACTCATCACTGTATCCGAGTGTTTTTAAATGGCATTCCTAGGATAGTGTTCACTCCAAATCAGTCATTGGAATCCTACACTACTTGTCTCAACGTCTCAAAGTAACCCTATGAACTCTATTGTAAGCCTGTAGCTCAGTGATGAGTAGCACCTCCTTTAATGTCAATCCGGGAAGACGTGAGGATGGTATGATGACCTCGAGCAAGTGAAGGCACAAGTATGTGAGTGAGAAGCACACTATCATGCACACACATAGACACACACGCGCGCACAAGGTAAGACAAAGAGAGAAAAGCAATGGAGTTCTTTAGATTACTTCCAAAATGCTCATAAAAGTTCAAATCAGTTACAAGCTACCCCCAAAAATGAGCTCTCTAGCTCTATTTATAGTTTTTGACTAGGTTTTGGCCGTGCCCAGACCTAGTGTCCGGCCTAGTTAAAAATTAGGTTCTAGGTCCCATTTGAAGGCTCAAATGGAGTCTAAAAATAATGAAAACTGGTAGGTAGCTACTTCTAATGCTCCTCAAGCTCAAGGACTCCTTGGCTTGCACAAAATGTAGCTACAGAAATATGAAATGGTATTTGCAATGCCGCTTTTAGTGATGAAAATCACTATTTTTGTAGGGATTTCCTCTAACGATTTGACTTACACATCTTCGAGCTCCCTACTTGCTCCTTCTCCTTATGTGTCCAACTCTTTGATATGCTTTAGCTTCTTGAAAAAATAATGGCCTACTTGCCCGATCTTCTTTGACTACTCTGTCTGCTTATACCTTCTCTTCTCTCTGACTCCCTTCATAAGCTTCCTTGTCTTGTTAGTCCTTTAGTTCCTTGACTACTGCTAACACCCCCCCTCTCTTGCGTCTGTCGTCTCTAACAGACCTTTGTTGAGTGGGTCGTTGAATGTAGTACTCCACAACGTCTATGGCTAAATGATGTTCTGCAATTCTCAACCCTTTGGCCAAGTCAGTGAGTAGAGCATCCCAATCTACAGGCCCGGGAACCTCTGGATGTGGTATACGTAGCTTTTCTGAATGGAGAGCTTGTTCCACGGCAAATAACTGTAATAAATGAGATGGTATGGGAATGAATATCTCTTAATGATATTCCCAGAACCCTGTGATAAACATTTCTTCAAACGTCTGTTTGAAGCAAGCAGGTAGATACTTTATACGGGCATGCCAGGCATAGACGACGTTAATGGAGGGCGTGGTGCTCATGTCATAGACAAGGTCCTGATTCCCTTCATTAAATCCAATAGCTCAAAGATGAGGTTCTTTGATGTTCTTAAATTTCTGAATGTAATCAGCATGAGCTCAAAAATTTTTAGGCACATCTGTGCCATAACATCTGGGACATTCTTGAACCGGACTGCCCAGTGTCGGATGGTTGAAATCATGTAGTTGACTATGGGTTGGCCATTAGGAGGTGCTAGGTACACATAATTTAACCACTTTTCACATCCTTTAACCATCAAAACTACTTTTGTGTACTCCGGCCAAGACCTTCTTCGAAAGACAGGGCAGTAGCAGGGATTATACTTGATATATAGAGGCATGCTATTCCACGTGCGATTCATCTCAGGGTAGGTTTCAAGCAGGCGGATCCTCCAAGTAGGTTGATGTATATTCCCTTGCTTGGCACTTGCAGGGATATCATCCGGTGCAAACTGTGTCGCCGAGGTGGGTTCTTTTGTTGTGCGTTGCTTGATTTCAGCATTGTAATCTGCCATTAATACACAGAATGGAACATACAGATCATCAGACGTGCCAATCCACCTATGATGGGAGAGGTTTCTAAAGTAATGTGATTTTATGACGACTTCTTCCAGTCGTGACATAGATGCTATCTGAACTGTAACTCTCTCATCATGGGTTGTAGCAACCTTTTCCAACCTTTGCATCCATTCAGGCGCTTCGATCTCAATCGTGTCCATTCCTTCTTCTGTTTGCTTACCTTCGGGTGTTGGCATGGGAACGTATGGGTCTTCAAAGATCTCCTCCACTTCAATTGGCACTAAGTCTTCAGGTTCTGGTTCCACCAGGGGAGAGGGTTGACGCTCGTATTGTAGAACTCTATTTCGTAGTTCTTCTAATTCTGCTCTGAGTTTTGCGACTTCTTCAGATGTGTTAGCTTCAGTTGTGACTTTGCTTGGTGACTCCTACTGGGTTGCCAGTTGCTTTAATAAGTCATCTCTTTCTCTTTCTAATGTTGTGTGGGCTTCTAGGAGGTCGACATGGGTTTCCAAGATGATTTGCATATTTCCAGATGGGATAGCCTTGAATTTCTCTAGGTCGATGTCCTGTGGTGAACCCTCCATTGCTGCTTCCAAGTTTTCTTCGTTCTGTCTCTGTAGTCGTTTATTTTCCTCGAGTGCTGTAGACATGCGTTTCCATAATAGGGCTAGGTTGCATCAAAGCTTGAGGTTCTCTGTTATCTGGGAGTGTAGCAGCTCATCAAGTTGTTGTTTTTCTTCCGCATCTGACTGGGGTGGATTGGCCACTAACTGCTCATGTTGTTCCTGTAAAGTGACATACTGTTGTTGTAGTAGACGCTTTTCCCTTTCTAAATCAATGAATCGTGCTTGTAGTGCTTCATGGCTTCAGAAGAGGCTCGTATGCTGGTTATCAAGATGCTTGTAGTGCTGTTGTAGTTGAGACATACACTGGTACATATTATTAAATACATTATTAATAGGGGTGGATGCAGGAAGGGTGTTGAATGCAGAAGGGAAGGGAAAAGGGAATGGGAGCGTGTATGTTGTGCTTGAAAAGGGTGAAGTGGGTGGTGGGGGAATGGGAGATTGTGGATGTATGGGGGGAGGGAGAGGTGTGGAGGTGGGTGATATGTCCATGAGGTCAAAAGTGGATGCAGTCGTGGGAGTGATTGTGAACATGGGAATTGTGGGTGTGGTGATGGTGGTGAAAGTGTAAAGTGGTGTGTGTAGTTGTGAATATGAACCGCCAGGAAGTGTGATCGGGGGAACGGGGTTTTCCGTGGCTCCAGTTAGAATTACAATGTTAGTGGTAGTGTATACAAGTGAGGTGGTGATAGAGTGTGTGGGTTGTGTGGGTTGACTGATAGTCTGTGCTTCGGTATGGGTAGTGGACTCTAAGGCGGTGATAGTAGTGGTTACACTGGTAGTGGGGGGTGAAGTTGGTGGAGTTGGAGGTGGGGTGGTAAAGGGGGTGATGGGAGTGCACTGGATGTATGGGCTTCCTCAGTTTCCTGAATGATATGAGCTGTGCCCGTGGTTGTGGATGTGGTGCCCTGTGGTTCTGATACTAATATATTCATTTATTTTCCTGATCGAGGGGAGCGTTTGCCGTATCGTCGCTCCGATCTTCTCGAGTATGCAAGAGTTGTATGCACCGTCTCAGGTACCCCCAACGCATTAGAAATCATATCAAGGGTTGCTCGGTATTGCTCGTCCACACCTTCCTCTTCAAGGATTTGGTTCATGAGGGCTTTTCCTACTGCCAGGGACAATTTGTGCTGTTCTTGAACTCTCTTGATGGTATCATACAGCTTTTTCAACTCCTTCGTATAAGCCGGGGCACCCTCAAGTTCCTGTAGAACTCCTTGTTCATATTCCTGCTCTTCTTCTTCTGTTTTTCCACCTCGTTCCTCCTCTTGTTCTTCTTCTTCTTCTTCCACTTCAACTACCTCTGGTTGTCTAGGATGGGGTTGGTCTGTAGCAGTTTGTTGCCCACTAGCTTGCTCTGCCTCGACTTCCGCATTAACAGCCTCGATTATTCTAGCTACCTCCTCATCAGTTAGGTCTTCTAATGTGAAGCCGTGAGGAAACTCTAAGTTGGTTGGCACAGGTGGAAACACCAGATTCGGTCCATCAGTGCTGTGTCTTGGTTGAAGGGCTTTGGTGTGCAGAACAATAGGAGGAAGGAGGAGGTGGAACGAGAGAGAAGAGAGGAAAGACGCGCGGATATGCGTGGGAGCCTCAAAACCCACATAATGATCTCTCTTGAGGCAATACTCTATATATGATGTATATATATGAATATGGGGGTAAGGTCACATGACCCTTACATCCCCAACAATCTCCCACTTAAGGGTCAATGTGATCATAAGTGGTAACATATTGTTAGTTGGCCGCCGGATTGGTAAATGTAAAACGAGAACGTGTAATCACACGCACGAAAAGCGGTTACGCTTCATTTGTAAAATTCCTACTTAAAGCAATGAAAAGATACGCAAAGGAGCGCGAGTGCGATTTTCAAATTCACCAGACTGTTCGTCTGGGTGTGTCTGATTTCACTGTGTTCTGTGTTCTGTGCTCTGTCTTCGTGTGCGCCATGGAAGCCTTGGCGAATTACGCAGCTTTCCGTGACGGTCTCCCTACCGATGTAGGAGAGTACCTGCGCATACGTGGGTTGGCAAACTTCGCTGAACTGCCTTGGCATTCAGTGGAAGCCCACCCCTTCTTCGCGCAGATTATACCTGCCATTGCTCAATCACCAACCACCGAGCGAAGATGGGTCTTCCCATCGTTGTCCTCTTGAACCGTAATTACATTCCAAGCCTTTGCTGAGTCATTCCGACTCACACCACAAGGCCGTGAAAATGGCCTAAGCATACCATTAGCCCGCATGATAGAGCTTTTCCCCCGATACTCATCCAACGAGTATGCCATTCTATGCCACCCTGAACCCGAAAGAACCGCACTCCAGTTCTTAGTCGCCATCCTAAACTTGCAAAAACGCACTTACGGCATATTCCGCCCCTTTTACTCCACCATCGATCTAGCCGCCCGCGAACCCGTAAACTTCGCCTCTTACTTCTTCCACTGAATCCGCAAAGAATGCGTAGCCATAGTTAAACATGTGAACAAGGGAGCCACTCCTAGGTCCAGATTGCCGCATATCATTTCCTTTCTCTTTCCGGCAATTCTGGCAGCACAACCACCACTTAGAGGTCCCCTTCTGCAACACGAAGAATCTGTGCAACCATTAGAAGACGACGAAGAAGAAGACGAAGAGGAGATCAACCAGCTTTTCCGAAGAAAACGAATCAGAATCAGCTCTTCCGAAAGTGAAGCACAGAAGTCAGCCGGACAAGATAAAGAAGCTGAAGGGCAAGAAGAGGACACCTTCCAGGACACCGCCACATCCATACAACATGATTCAGCGGCGCAATCTTCTTCATCTGAGCAACAGGAACAGGAGAAACAGACGGAAACAGAACCCATTTCTACCGAAGAAGCTTCTAAGCAACAAACCGAGCAGGAACAACAAGCCGACGAACAAGAAGCTTTTGAAAGGCTACTTAAGGCAGTGGAATCCGTAGTCGACAATGTTGAAACACAACAAAATAAGGTAATCGAAACTCTCTCTACCAATCCCACTGCACCACCGGAACCTCCACTAAACCCAATCCTTTCGATCCCACCCATCGCACCCGTCGAGCCCACAGCCTCTTCCGCCTCATCACCCAATTACTCTCCACCGACCTCCCAACAACTCCACACCACATCCTCTTCACAACATCGACCCCCTCTTCTACTCCCCTCAATTCCAGTCTTCTCTGAGCTTGCTTCAATGGGGCAACTGCTCATTGATCTCTCCTAGCAACTACCAGTCCAGATAAGAGAAGTCATAGACAATATTCGCAACGAATTGCAACACAAGGTGGATGTCCTAGAAGCGGATATTACACCATTACAGGAGGAGGTTGACGCAGTCAAGGTCAAAAACCACCAGCTCCAGGCACAGATTCTCCAGCTTCAAGCTCAGCTGGCAGAACAGCAAACACTTGTCAAACAAAGAGATACAACACTGGAACAACTCGCCGCAAAGGACCAATTATTAAACAAAACACATGCAGAAATCAGGCAATTGAAGTTAGATATGCAGGATAAGGAGGATGCGAGAATAGCACTAGGCAATTTGTTGGAAGAAACAAGACAGCAACTGGACGAAGCGGTGAAAGCAAGACAAGAGCAGCACGACCTGGCAAAGAGAACCATTGAAGAATTACAATGATTCAAGATAGATTTTGATCAAGTAAACGAGATATTACGGCACAAGCTAGCACAAGAGGCTCAGACACAGAAGCTGATAAAAGATATAAAAAGAGAACGCGACGCTTATTCCAGGACCATACAATACCAAAACCAGGAAATTGAGCGAAAAGAGAATCAGCTCGCGAATCAAAAAAACAGAATAATCAATATGCAGAAGCAATTGGAAGACATGAAGATCTCGAGAGATGCCACCCTATCAAATGAATTTTATTTGCAGGAGGTCTTTTTGCAAACACAAGCCAAAATTTTGCTTACCACAGCGATCGCCTTAAGCTCGGTTAGGACAGATGCACAGTTAGTAGCCATCGATTTTAGTACAGATGTTAGAAACACTCAAAAAGAAAATTACACAAACTTTTAGACTAGCCCGAAATATGTACTTAGAAGGCATAGTAGCCGAACAGTAAAGTTCTGACGTGCGGGTTCGAAGTCCACCGTGCGTGCCAATGTTAGTTGGCCGCCGGATTGGCAAATGTAAAACGAAAACGTGTAATCACACGTGCCAAAAGCGGTTACGCTTCATTTGTAAAATTCATATTTAAAGCAATGAAAAGATACGCAAAGGAGCGCGAGCGCGATTTTCAAATTCACCAGACTGTTCGTCTGGGTGTGTCTGATTTCACTATGTTTGTTGTTCTTTTGATATCTGAGTAGTTACTATTGTGTTACTGTTGTTTCTCCAGTATTTGAGTAGTTATCTGATTAGTTATTTCTGTGTCCAATATCTGAGCAGGATCTTGCGTTCTGTATCCATCCGTGCTTGATGTGCATGTTCATAGTCACGTTAACTTGGTGATTCATCTGTGTGACCGTCTTGCATTGTTACTGTATACGATCGGAGTAACTGATTCGCTCTGTGGTTCGTTCTTTACTACTGATGTGATTTGTTCGTTCACGTTGTTCAGTGTCCAGTGCCAAGTACTTGGTGAAAGGCTACAGGCCTAGAATTACTAGTAATGTGTCGAGTTGCCATGTGTGAAATTTGGTGAATAAATCTATGTAGCTGTATAGTGTACTGAGGTTGAATCGTGTTTGGATTGTCGCAATACTGTGGATTAGGAGTATATACATATATTTGGTAAAGTTGAAGTATTCTATTGTTCTGAGTAGTACCACAAGGTAGTGTGTAACAGTAGAATACCTGAGTGTGTGCGGTACTTGAGTAATTGAGCTAAGACGTGACATTACGTGTCTCTGACGTGGCTAAGATTTGGGAACTAAGTATAGGGCCTCTGTCTAACAGACCCCTACCACTCCCAAGAACCCACTGAGACTGGTTAAACGCCATTCTGATAGTTAGAACCAGGCGTTTAACATTTGAGCAGTTCAACTCTGCTAGTTAACACTTAACAATATACAAAGAATGATGTAGGAGTATACAATAATGTACAGGAAGAGTCTGGATCTCTACCCATACCAGATCAGCCTACACCAACTACCTCGAACAAGGTGTATCCATGCACCTCAAACTGCTCTAGACTCATATCGATAAGAGTCGAGCTCACATATGACTGATGCAAGAACTCATGAAGTTCCTGTAAAGCTCCCACTCGCTCTATGCCTGTGTCAATCATCGAACGACTGACAACTCCAAGTGCAAATGCTCCAATAGGAACTGCAATGTCTGGTCTCGAGCATAATAACTCGTACATCAGACTCCCGAATGCTGACGAAACATGTGCTATCTTGGCTAACCTAAGTATGCCAGCCATGCCTATATCCAAGGCATCCAAAGCACCATCATCAAGACTAACATGTCCTGACACATCTATGTCAACATCCGGCATGAGCGAATCCAAGAATGACTGCATAGCTGCTGACTCCTCAGCATCCAAATCAGCTATCCTATCAACCAAGGATGTGTCTAACTGTGCATCCTGAGAGCTAGTATGCTCTGGTATACACTGCGTATCATAAGAGCTATCATGCTCTACCACACCAAGTGTATCATTGTTAAAGTGTTAAAGTGTTACAGCAACGCTGTATTACTGACTAGCCGAAATCATTACCGAACAAATGTTAAACGTAAAACAGTGATTCACCGTAAACTGTGTTAAACTTACAGTATCATTACCGAAAGGCGTTACTAGACCAACGTGGGTTCTTGGGAGTGGTAGGGGTCTGTTAGACAGAGGCCCTGTACTAATTTCCCAAATCTCCGTTACAACATCAAATCGTGACTACTCGTCTTAGCTCAGTTACGGACAGTAACTAGACAATATTTGGTTTCTATACTCCTGCGTACCGAAATTCTCCAGACTAACCTGCTATTGGAACAGAGCAGTAGTCCCTTCTACAGACTCACTAGTATGTAATAAATCAACCCGAGTGAATACGATAGCTGACCGATTTACTCGTCACAACACTTTCCAGTGATTTCCAATAAAGGATTTACGTTTACCAAAAACCATAGTTCGTCCTTGTCACCGAATGAAATGAGTTCAATAAAGCAAACAAAACATGCTCAACAGTGCATCAAGTTGTCAAATCAACTCACACGGTAATATAACTACTCAGACTAATTCAGGGTACTTTAACAACTAAAGAATACACATCAACACGATACGATACAGTACTCAGAAACACAATCCGTCACTCTACATTCGTTATGGTGAACTTCAGTGGTAGCAGATAGAACAGAAATCAACACTAACAATACTCAGAACTTCACAATAGTGTAACAATACCCTGACAAATGTTTAGGCGAACAATCTGGCAATTCCAGAAAAGACGTCTCTCTCGGCCATTCTCTTTTCATTACTTTATATAGAATTACAAGATGCATGTACCACCTTCTCGCGCGTATTACAAAAATTCCGTTACATCCGGCAGTCATTACATCTGTCCTACTCCGGCAGCCGATTAACACTGGCACGCACGCTGGACTCGAACCCGCAAGTTATTTTGCTTACAAAACTACTGTTCATCGATGATTCCTTCTAGATACACATTCCTAGCTAATCCAAATGTACGGGCAATTTTTTTCTTAAGGGTTTCTAATAATTGTTTAAGGGTGTCAGGTTCTAAAATTTGCACATCTACTCTAACGGAACTAAGGGCGATGGCTTCAGTAAGCAAAATTTCGGCCTGTGTTTGCAAAAAGGCCTCCTGTAAGTAAAAGTCATTGGATAGTGCCGCATCTCTGACTGTCTTCATTTCACTTACTTGCTTCTGCATTTCGCTGACTCGGTCTTTTTGGTTGCGTACCTGATTATCCAGTCTTTCAAACTGTTGATTCTGGAACTGTATGGTTTTGTGGTATGCATCTCGTTCTCTACGGGCATTCGCTAAATCCTTCTGATATTTGGTTTCCCTGAGTAGTTGATGTTTGAGAATATTGTTGACCTCATCAAGTGATTCTTTGGTTTTCTGTAATTGATCTTCTGCCAGTTTAGCTTCTTTCTGCTACTCTTGGTACTTCTGTACTGCGTCCTGCAGCTGGAGTCTTGTTTCTTCCAGTAAGTTTCCTAGCGCAATTCGTGTGTCTTCTGTATCTTTGATTGTTTGATTTAATCTTGTTATCTCTGTGTCGACAACTGACAGTACTTCTTCTTTTGCAGCCAGTGCCTTATCTCGCTGGCTTAAGCTCTCTTCTTGTGCTTAGAGTGTAGCCTATAGTTGCTTGATCTGCTCATGGAGTGCATGGTTTTCCGCTCTTGCTGCTTGTAACTCTTCCTGGAGGGGGGTGATATCTGACTCCATCAATTCCAATTTTCGTTGGAATTCATCTCGTGCATTGTCTGTAGCTTGCTTCAGGTGTTGCGGCAGTTGTTGGGATAGATTAATTAAGAGGTGACCCATAGATTCTAATTCCAAAAAAACTGGAATGGGGTGGGGTGGCAGAGGAGGGCGAGGTTGCAAAGAGGTTTCGGTGAGGAGTTGTTGGGAATTCGGTGGTGAGTAATTGAGGGAGGATGTCGAGGTCTCAGTAGTTCCGGTGTGGTGACTGGGCTTGATGGGACTGCGGGGTGGTTCCGGTTGGGGAATGGGGTTGATAGGCGGTGTTTTGGGGAGGGTAGAGTCAGTGGTTGTTACCTTGTTTGTTTGTTCGGTTTCTGCATTGTTCGCTTTTGTGGATTCCATTGCCTTCAGTAGGTTATCTAATGCATCTCTGGCAGATTCTTGCTCGTTTACCTATTGCTCTGATTGTTTTTCGGTCGATATTGATTCTGTTTCTGTTCGATCCTGTTGCTCTTGTTGCTCAGTCGATGATTCATTATGCATTGAAGTAGCTGTATCGTGGAATGTCTCCTCTTCGTTCTTCTCTTCGTCTTTATCGTCATCGTTATCTTTTCCGGCTGAGCCTTGTGCTTCGCTTTCGGAGGAGCTAATCCTGATGCGTTTCTGGCGAAATAATTGATTGAGCTCTTCTTCATCTTCTTCTTCCTCATCTTCTAGTAGCTGAACTGACTCTTCGTGCCTTAGGACGGGTCCTCGTGGTGGTGGTTGAGCTGCGAGTATGGTCGGAAAGAGAAAGGAGAGGATATGGGGAAGTCTGGATCGAGGGGTGGTTCCGTTGTTGACTTGTTTCACTATGGCTACACACTCCTTATGGATACGGTGGAAGAAAAAGGATGCGAAGTTGACGGGTTCTTGTGCGGCAAGGTCGATGGCGGAGTAGAACGGGCGGGATATACCGTAGGTGCGTTTCTGGAGGTTAAGGATGGCTACTAAGAATTGTAATGCAGTTCTTTCAGGTTCGGGGCGGCAAAGGATGGCGTATTCGTTCGATGAATAGCGGGGGAAAAGTTCTACCATTCGCGCTACGGGGATGCTTGGGCCATTCTCGCGGCCTTGTGGGGTGAGGCAGAAGGCTTCGGCGAAGGCTTGGAAGGTCACTACGGTTCTAGAGGGTAGGGAAGGGAAGATCCATTGTCGTTCGGCGATGGGGGATTGGGCGATGGCAGGGATAATCTATGTGAAAAAGGGATGGGCTTCCACTGAGTGCCAAGGCAGCTCAGCAAAGTTGGCCAACCCTCGGATGCGCAGATATTCTCCTACCTCGGTAGGGATACCTCCATGGAAAGCTGCGAAATTCGCCAACGCTTCCATTGCGCACGCGAACACGAATACACAGGACACAGCACGCGGATACACAGAACACAGAAGACACTAGCACAATCACAAGATCACAATAGCGTTTTTTGGCACAACCGAAGAGATTAAGTAGCAACATTACGGTGGGGGGGTAGGAAGTGATGGTTATCATTGTGCGGTGCTGGAATGATATTGCTTTTAATTTGGCGTGCATGCTCGAGTACTGAGTAAGGAGGGCGGCTTATGACAAAACGCGGCTATTTAAAAAGAAAAGAAAGAACAGAAGTAAAAGTAAAGAACAAAACTTAAAAAAATGTGGTCCACCGTCGAATGATTTAATGCGGACTAGTAGCGCGTTGATACGGTCGCAGCTTCGAACCGTTGATTGCTTTTGGAAGTGGATTTCCGATCAACGTAGTCAACCGAAAAGTTGCTGGACCAATTTGCTCTGAGATCTTGTAAGGGCCGAACCACCGTAATTTGAATTTGCATGCGGATCTATTTGACTTTGCGCCATAGAAAAGTACAAGCTATCCTACCAAAAATACTGGAGTCTTCAGGTTTCGGTCGTGCGTCCTTGCCTGTCTTAGTTGGACTTCGTGCATAGTTAAAAAACTGAGCCATCGGTGCTCATCTAACTCTCTGAGTGTGTCCAACCGAAATGACAGTGAGTCTTCCGGTAGAAGTTTCTTAGCGATTGCTACGCGTAAACTTGGTATGACTATCTCCATTGGTGCTATTGCTTCTAATCCATAAGCTAATTTGAAAGGTGTCAATCTTGTTGTTACCTTGTATGTAGTCCGGTATGCCCATAACACTGCAGGTAGCAGTTGATCCCATCTTTCCAGTGATTCCATGATCAATTTTCGAAGGATATTCAGCAGAGATTTGTTTGTACTTTCGGCCAAGCCATTGGCTCAAGGATAATAAGGAGAACTAAATTTATGTGTGACCTGGAACAACTGTGTAAGTGCCTTCATTAAATTGTTTACAAAATGAGTGCCTTGATCTGAGACAATTTCCAATGGTAAGCCAAAACGTGGAAAGACATCGGTTAGCAGACACTTTGCTACCGCAACTGCTGTAGCAGTCCATAAAGCCCAGGCTTCTGCCCATCTGGTTGCATAGTCTGTGTAGGTCAGTATGTAACGGTTGTTACTGGAGACTGCTGGAGGTGTAATCGAACTGATAAAATCTAGACCCCACTTCTGGAAAGGTTCCAATGGTAAGATGGGTTGCAGAGGAAAAAGATGACGTTGCGAAGGCTGTCCAGATCTTTGACAAGTATCACATTGTTTGACAAACTATGAGATATCTTTGTACATCGTTGGCCACCAGAGACCACTCTGCAGTATTTTCCGGTGAGTTAAGTCTACTGCAAAATGGCCACCGGAAGGAATTGAGTGAGCCAAAGTAATAACTGAATTAACTTCATGCGGTGGAATACAGCAAAGTAGGATTCCGGTATGATCTACATAATATAGTTCTCTAGCAATTAACCGAAATCGACGGCTAAAGACTGCAATTTTCCTGTGTACTGCCGTAGAAGTCTGAGGTGGAAGGCAATCATCATTGAGAAAGGTCAGGATCTCATCATAATATGAAAATGGGATAGGTGGGTCTGCAGAATCTTCATTAATTGGTTCTGATATATAAATCGCGGGTGTCGTGTCATCTATACCCACCGGAGCTTCACCAGAATCTAAGCGGGATAAGAAATCTGCTAAGGCATGTGAACTGTCTAGCCGGTGAATAACTTTGTAGTCAAATTCCTGCAAGAGTAAGACCCATCGCGCTAATCAACCACCTAGATGCTATTGCCGAACTAGATAGAAAAGTGCAGCATGATCTACATGAAATGTGAATTTACGGCCTAGCAAGTAATGTCTGAATTTTTCTTGACAGAATATACTAGCCCTAGACATTCCCTTTCTGTTACAGAGTAATTCTTTTCAGCAGGCGCTAATCTTCGACTTGCATAATACACTAGTCTGAACCATTTATCAATTTGTTGCATCAACACACTTCCTATTGCTATATTTGAAGCATCAACAAATACATGAAATGGGTGATCCCAATCCGGTGGCTGTAAGATAGGAACTTGTGTTAATAAATGTTTTAAATGATCAAATGCTATCTGGCATTCCTGGGTCCATTCAAATTGTCAAGGTGTCTTGGCGATTAGCTTGTTTAGTGGTATAGCTAAATGAGCAAGCCACCGTAAGTGCCTTCCATGCCACCGCACTTGGCCCATAAAGCGCATAACTTCTTTTGGAGTAGCTGGCACCGGAGCTTCTAATACTGTCGAAATTTTATCTGGATCTACTTGGATACCTTGTGTAGATACAATGTGGCCAAGTAATTTGCCACATGAGACCGCAAACACTGATTTGTTTGGGTTCAAGCAGAGTCTATACTCTCTGCATTTCTGAAAGAAGCACCGTAAATCAAACAGGTGTGTTGTCATCTTACCGAAAATTTCCTGCATACATCTTTGAAATGTGCTTGGTGCGTTTCTTAATCCAAACCACATTACCGTACAAGCAAAGACACCCCAGTTGGTAATAAATGCAGTTTTCGGTATATCTTCTTCGGCCATTCTCACTTGGTTGTAGCCACTGTATCCATCTAGGAATGAATACATCTCGTGTCCTGCTACTCTATCAAGCATGGTATCCAAAAAGGGAATTGGAAAGGGATCCGGTACGGTTGCTGCATTTAATTTTCGGTAATCTACACAGATTCGCAATTGCTTGTTTTTCTTTGGCACAATCACAATCGGAGAGATCCATTCAGCATGCTCCACTGGCACGATGAATCCGACTTTTAATAACCTATCAAGTTCTGCCTTTACCTGCGATGCATAATGGGGATTCATCCGGTAGCTGGTTTGCTTTATCGGCCTTGCTTCTGGCTTCAGCATGACCCTGTGCTGGTAGATACAGGGGTCCAATCCTTTCATGTCTTTGTAGTCCCATGCAAAGACGTCGGTGAATTCTCGGAGTAGCTGCATTAAACCTGCTTGAAATGCTTCCGGTAAGTTTTGTTTTATCTTTACAGGATGCGGATGATCTTCATCTCCTAAATTGTAAATGATCAGCTGATCTTCAGGAACATAGAACTGTTGATGTTTTTCTGTGTTGTTTGTTGGTTTAAAGAGTTGCTGCAATTCATCATCATGTGTCAAAACAGTGTCTTCCTTCTTAACCTCTTATGTGATGGGTATTACTGTACAGACTGAAGCGTTCCAATTATCTACAACGGTCTGTAGATCAATGGTCCCTAAAGAAATTAAATCAACGTTATTCTTCAGAAACTCTTCTTCATCATTTGACAATCCATCTAACATATGGACTGGTTCAGCAAAATACGGTCTAGCGTGTAGCTCGCAAGGTTGTATAGCATCTAATTTTACCACATATCTATGATTGGCATCTTTAAACGTAAGCTCTTGTGCAGACCAGTCCTGTATTACCTTCGCATGCTTTAGCCAAGGTCGGCCGAAAAGAAGGTCGTAATCCAAAGTGGATTCCGGTAGATCTAGTATAACAAAGGTCATTTTAAAGGTCGTACCTTGTAAAGTGATAGGTACATTCTGCACAAGTCCTACGGGATGGACTCTTGATTGATCTGCCATTCTGACAAAAAATTGAACTGGTTCGATTTCGGTCCATCCTAACCTTTTGCATAATGCCGCAGTCGCAATGTTAACACCAAAGCCTCCATCAATTAGTACCTGTGTAATCTTATGATTCTTATACCACACTGTAATAAAGGGGACTGAATGATCGATCGTAGAATCAGGTTCTGGTTGAACGGCTGCTATCACCGGAATACAAGAAGGCACCGGACTGAACTGTTGTTGGAACTGTTGGCGAATTCCAGGTACTAATGCCAGTAGTTGGCCCAGAGGCAGAGTGATAGATGCCTTAGATAGGATTTCCCAGGCCTGTTGGGATTGATTGACAGGCTCTACTGATGTTGAAGTTGATGCCTCTATTGATGCGGAGGTGTCTACAATTGGTAATGTATCTGCTGCTGATGATGTTTCTGCTGCTAACTTCCTTTGTTGTGTTCCTTCCTTTGTTAACGAGGGCTCGGTTACCGGAATAGGCTCTGGGAAGACTGGTGGTTCTGCTGTGGTCCATTGCCTAGCCTTGTTGTACATTCTGTGTTGTTCGCGTATCCCTGGTTCAAATATTTCTGCTACCGGTTGCAGTTGTTTACTGGAACGGGTCTGGACTGCAGCAGCCTGTGTCTCCACCGGTGTGATTTTTACCATGTTGGCCATTGGATTTTGACGTTCCTTCTTCCTTTGATCATACTCAGCTGCATCCTTGCAAAATCTCCTAATATGTCCAAATTCGCCACAAAAATGGCAGCGGGGTGGTGGTAAATTGGGATTTTCTGGTGGTGGTCCGTTCTACCAGCGGTTTGGATTATAGTTGTTATTCCTCTATCCTCGGTAATTTCGATATCCTAGTTGCTGGTTGTTTCTCATTTGTGGAGGCACATAGTGGTTGGCTGGTTGCCCTTGTTCTTGGATAATTGCATTGACAGTCGCTGTTCCCTGTACTCTAGCGTTGTATGCGCAGTTTTCGGTGGTGTGTCCGGCAATGTTGCAGATAGCGCAGAATGTCTGATTAAGTGCACAATTAGCACTAGTATGTCCTGAGTTTTTGCATGTGATGCAGTATACTTGTCTGGTCATATCTTCTGCAACATTTTTGTTTGTTTTTAACCACTCCAGATCTTCTGTAAATCCGCCGACTTTGTTTTTCAGTTGCAGAGTCATTGCAATGATTGCATCAAGTGTCATGGCTCCGACACATCTTATGATCATGATCTGCTTAAGTTGTGGAACCAAACCATTGATGAACCACTGAGTGATAACGTCATCTGGTAAGTTAGCATGGGCCTGTGGTAGCTGCCTTAAGTGTGTTCTGAAGAGAGTAGCATACTCCTATACGGTTTGATTTGCCTTCTGTCTGTTATTCTGCAGATAATCAAAAATTTCGGCTGGATTCTTTTTTAGCCTGAATCGCTGCAGAAAAGCATCTCGTACTGCTTCGTAGGTGCCGGAATGATTAATATCATATTCTGTAAGCCATCTAGCTGCTTCATTGACAAGTGTAGATTGGAAGACAATGGCTTTGTAGGCCTGATCCGGTGGATGGTTGAGAACTGCGTAGCTTATCTCGAAAGTGTGTACGTGAGCATCCGGATCATCTCCTGGAAATCCACCAAACTTCGTGTATGTCACTCCCGTTGGAGGTGGCCTGGGAGGACATAACTGTTGTTGTTGTTGTTGTTGTTGTTGTCCGTTCATCGTTAGTGTATTATACCTTCCTTCTGTACCTCGGGCCTGAATATCTGAACTACCGGAATCTGTAACGTCGGATGGCGCAATTTCCAATGCGATTATCTTGCTTAATATGCTTCGAGTCTCTGTGTCGAATAGCTTTCCTTCCTTCTTGATGTCCAGTGTATGGGAACTCGCTTCCAGGCGTGGTGATTTGGCTGGAGATTCAGCAGAAAATGCTAAACCGTCACCGAAAAACTGTGATTCTCTTACCGAAATATCACCGGAATGAACCGAAATTGTGCCCGAATGTGGTGTTTTTTCGCCTTCACCGATTTCCTTGACTAAAGTATTTCTAGTCGTAGATGATTCTGAATCTTTTTCCAAGAGTGTTAAACTAGATTCCAACTGCGTCTTGGTAGGTTCTGGAATTATTATATCTTCGACAGACTGTGCTGAAATAGTACCGAAATGTACGAGAGGCGTAACACGTTCCACCGGAATATGACCGGAATCAGTTTTAATGTTCTTAACTTTCTTGACAACTGAGTCAGCCCTAGTTGTACTTCTACTTCCCAAAGTTGGCTTTAGTACATTAAGTACTCTAGACTGATGGTTCTTGGGATACGTTTCACCGGATCGAGTAACCGGCATGTATCATTTTTTGTACTAATCGCGTAGTATTACCAATGGAACAGTCTGCAACAATTTGGTTCTATTGCTACTGCCCATCGAACGATAATCTAATTCTGACAGGCGACTGGCAATCTGGATGCCACCTCCCATAGACGGCGCCAAGTGTTAAAGTGTTACAGCAACGCTGTATTACTGACTAGCCGAAATCATTACCAAACAAATGTTAAACGTAAAACAGTGATTCACCGTAAACTGTGTTAAACTTACAGTATCATTACCGAAAGGCGTTACCAGACCAACGTGGGTTCTTAGGAGTGGTAGGGGTCTGTTAGACAGAGGCCCTGTACTAATTTCCAAAATCTCCGTTACAACGTCAAATCGTGACTACTCGTCTTAGCTCAGTTACGGATAGTAACTAGACAATATTTGGTTTCTATACTCCTGCGTACCGAAATTCTCCAGACTAACCTGCTATTGGAACAGAGCAGTAGTCCCTTCTACAGACTCACTAGTATGTAATAAATCAACCCGAGTGAATACGATAGCTGACCGATTTACTCGTCACAACACTTTCCAGTGATTTCCAATAAAGGATTTACGTTTACCAAAAACAATAGTTCGTCCTTGTCACCGAATGAAATGAGTTCAATAAAACAAACAGAACATGCTCAACAGTGCATCAAGTTGTCAAATCAACTCACACGGTAATATAACTACTCAGACTAATTCAGGGTACTTTAACAACTAAAGAATACACATCAACACGATACGATACAGTACTCAGAAACACAATCCGTCACTCAACATTCGTTATGGTGAACTTCAGTGGTAGCAGACAGAACATAAATCAACACTAACAATACTCAGAACTTCACAACAGTGTAACAATACCCTGACAAATATTTAGGCGAACAATCTGGCAATTCCAGAAAAGATGTCTCTCTCGACCATTCTCTTTTCATTACTTTATATAGAATTACAAGATGCGCGTACCAACTTCTCGCACGTATTACAAAAATTCCGTTACATCTGGCAGTCATTACATCTGTCCTACTCCGGTGGCCGATTAACAATCATTATGCTCCACATGAGCTAACTGCATAACATCAACACCAAGGTCAAACTGATGATCACACTCTAACTGAGTATCATCATAATGCTCTACATGAGCATCCACATCATGCTCTAAAGCATCTAACTGATCATCCAAAGTGTGTTCTACAAGAGCATCCATATGATCAAACCAAACCATGCTCTATATAAGCATCATAAGCATCTATATCATGCTCTACATATGCATCCATCTGAGCATCTGAATCATGCCATACATGTGCATCAAGAATGTCAATAGACCTATCTGTAGGTAGATAAAATGAGACATGACAAGTCTCACATCGCACATAAGGCTGAACTCCCACTGAGACGAGACTGTCTCTCACATGAAGTACCTGTAGTGGATACATGTGCCCAATCCTAGCACCTCTGACAAGCATAAGCTGTCCCAACTGCAACTAAAAATGATGCTCACCAAGGAATGCATAACATCTGCTCTCCTGTAACTGGCTAAATGAAATCAAGCTCATAGGGAATGAAGGCACATAGCGTACATGTCTGAGCATAAGTGATGCTCCACTAGGTAGCATAAGGCATACATCTCCTGCACCCTCAATGTCATATGTCGTACCATCAGGCAACTGTACACATCCACGACTCTCACTTGGGAATCGACAAAACCACTCACGATGTGGAGTAATATGAAAACTGGCTAATGCATCAAGCAACCAAGCCATATGTGTGCTATCTAATGAGCAAGAGGAATCATGAGATGAACCATAGGAGAAAGTGATATCACCATCACTGGCATAATCAACTACCATAGACTCTCCTGAAATCACTACCTGACCTGCATCACGTGCATATGTCTGACGTCGTTGTCGCATCCTGAAGCAACGTCGAATATGGCCCTGAAGCAACGTCGTCGAATATGGCCCTCATGACCACAATGCCAACATCGAAGTCGTCGATGTGATCTATGTCTCACATGAGTCGATGGACTTGCATACATATCATGTAGTCTCTGCCATAATGCACTACTTGTCTCCTCATACATCACAGACTCATATATAGAATCCACAAGTTGTAATCGGATAGTGGAGCTGGCCAATGCGTCCATATCCATCCATACATGGTCGGGCATGTCAAGAGGCCTCTGTGCATCTCTATGCACATACATGTGTAACCCTGCACGAACCAATGTATGCCACATCTGAGCTTTTCATCTCGAAAAGTCAGTGCCATCAAATCGAGAAGACACCATGCTGGCAATCCAAGACTAGCAATGTAACAAGAGACTCGAACAATACTCTATCCTCAATAGGATCACACATGCATATCCATATGCATAACTCACATCACATATGTCTCTGTGGAGAAGAAAACCATGTGAACCACCTGTCACATAACCATGCATCTAGCATGCACATAAAACCATGAGCATAAGCTTGCTCACCAAGTCTCCAAAGTGACCAAATAGATGTGAAAGAATCCTGGGAAAAATTCGACAGAGTAGAAAACTGAGCAATCAAACAAGATAACCAATAGCAAAAGAACAATGAGTAACTTGTCACCACCTGTCACTGATCCAAGCAAAGATAATGGCAACTACATGTGCCAAAAAGCTAATGGCAATACACGCCAATACAATGGTGATGCACTCCCACTCAAGAATGAATCCCACAAGATGGTCCAAACTGTCACGAACAATGTGTGACCAAGTCCAAGTGAATGGAGATAATCAATGATCCAAAGCTATCACACAAGCTTCAAGATCCACTAGAGCTCCTTTCTAGCATAAAAGCCGGTGAAATTTCGGCAGCATCTCCTCTGTAAAATGGACTCTAGAACCAAAATAACCATGTGGGAATCACCATCCACATATGCCAAGAATCACACTGGCAAATAGATATCAATCAATGACCAAATGCTAATAATGGTGACAAACAAATGTGTAACTGAGGCTCCAATCTAGATCATGTACCTGCAAAGAAAACAAAGATACAAGTACCAATCTAGATCCAATGTCAACTCTCATAAAACGATGTGCAACCGATAAGTAAATCCATAACCAAGCGGCATAAGCAAGATATAGACCACAATGCCACTATACATCCATGATCAAACTCATGATGACATAAACCTCAAAAAGAGTATACCACAATGTCATCTTACATGCCAAACACGTGACAAGATCATGCTCTACTCTCATATGGAGGAGCTACCACAATGATCATACATGTACAATGCTTTGAAGCTCTGAAAATAAGAGCTTGCACACCATAAATTCTCTCTCGAAGAAGTTCCAAAGCAAATTCAACCTCCAAGTGCAATTAGGGTTCTTATAGCATAAATATGCTGTTCTGTGTTTTGATGTTTCAGAGGTTATAACCTCTGAATCTGAATTTTTGGTCTTCAACTTCAAGATCTGAGTCTTGGCTACGTAACGAGATAAAGAACACCTCAATCGGAGGTGTGTAGCTCAAGATATGCTCAAAATAAGCACCTGTTGTCAATTTCACTTTCACTTGCAACAGTACTGCTCTGTATTCTGCAATTTTGGAAACCTAAAACTCAGAATCTGGATCTGAGCTCTTCTACAAAGTTGTAGCTATCTTTCCAAGCTACGAGCAGCAAGTTGAATCATCACATTCCGAGCTGTAGAACTCAAGTTATGATAAAAAAACCGACTTGCTATCATAGTGAATGTAGATTCGCTTTCCACAGTAGTCTCTGTTTTTTGAATTTTCGGTACTTTAAAAATCCAAACCAGGTTCTGCACCCTTCTGTGAAGTTGTAGCTCTATGTGTTAGCTACACACAGAACTTTAAAACGCATCAATCCGAACTTCTTAACTCAAGTTACGGCCGAAATGCTGAACTATTGTTGAGAGATGCCGACCTGCACTTTCACCTCTTGTGACCTAAGCTTCCATTGAAGCTTTTTTGCACACCAGCTTTCAACATGCTCTGATACTAATGAAGGGCTTTGGTGTGCAGAACAATAGGAGGAAGGAGGAGGTGGAACGATAGAGAAGAGAGGAAAGACGCGCGGATATGCGTGGGAGCCTCGAAACCCACATAATGATCTCTCTTGAGGCAATACTCTATATATGATGTATATATATGAATATGGGGGTAAGGTCACATGACCCTTACATCCCCAACATTGGTAATCTGATAGTGAAGGGTTGTACACGCCTTGGAAGTCGTGGAGTTGTCTCTGGTGTCAGTGTCGCACCGCGGGCTTGTGCACAGGGCATTTGAACTGCACCTCTCATTTTCTTTGATGGAGGCCTTGTGATTGATAGTCTACGTTGAAATTCCTGTACCCTAGTCCAAATTAATGCCCTTTGAACTGGCACATCATAAGCCAAACATCTATACACAATCCTGGTGAGGGCACAACATCCATACAGTACCGACTTTTGCTTTTTATACCACCGTTGATGTGCCAAATGGATTTGGTCGATAATCCAATGCGGCATGTTGATTGTCAAATTGAAGGCATCTGCTAAATATAGACTGAACCATATCTTCTTGGGTGGCATTGTGAATTGCTCTTGAGTTGGGAACGTGAAATGTTGCATGACCATTCGTAAGTGAATGGCAATTGTGGGTGTCATTGCCACCATGTCCTTGAGCTTAGTCAGGTTCCTGTTCTTCATGTTATCCGGGACCATCGTCTCTTTTTTGGTGGGGATATGCATGCCTTTCATGTCAAGAGCTTCCCTCACCAAGTTGTTCGTCAATTTGAAACACTTTAATTCATTACCTCTGGTAAGTGATGGTAGAACGAAGGTACTATATCCCTTTTTCTCTTTACTAGGGGTCAGAGTGCTAACTAAGTAGGAACACCGTAGCAAATCTGGCTTGGGTAACTGAGCCTTGAAATAGTCGTAGAGTCCAGCCTTCTTCCAGATGGGTTTCAGACCTTCATCATTATGAAGCCTCTCAAATTCCCTGGTGAAAAAATGATATCTGCCCCATCGCTCGTTGAACTCTATCTCGGCCTCCCACATGTAAGTGCCTTCACCCAGAGATCCGGCCACATCACTGAACCAATGTGATTTTTTGCTGACTGGCATTGTGTGCCCCTATGGAGGATTCTGAATTGGTATGGCATGTAATGCCCTCAATGCCACAGGGCATTCCTTCAATTCCTCTTCAATGGGAAGACTCTCAATGTCCACGATTTGGGGGCTGGTGCCTGCTTGGGAGCTAGTTCCTGCCTCGGCCATGGTGAAGAGACTGGTCACCGGTTCTGTGAAAATAGACAAATGAATGTTAACATTGCCAATGGACAGCAAGCGTTCATGCGTCCCCATTACAACATTAACATGATTTTAGTGAGAGGTTAGTAGGTCAATAAGTGCTTGGGGATCGTGTGTGTAGTTAGTGAATGGATATTCCTAAGAGCTAAATGGAAAGATGCGGTGTATGAGTGATGTAGTGAGTAAGTGGTTATGAATTTACAAATGAGGGTCGGGGGGTTTATTACATGTTTTGGGCTTCCAAACAAACTGATTTGCTGTTGGTCTTGATTTTGTGGAGACTCTGGAGGGCTTTTCAGGAGTGTCTACTTGGAAATGAGGCTTTTTAAGGACCCATTTACAAGTGATTCTGATTGTGCTCATGGACCAATGTGTGTCCGTGCGTGTTGTATAAGAAAGGGTATCAGATGTTCGAGTGAGTGAACCATGTTGTACAGGGTGTGGCCTCAGTGTAACTATTTGAGCCTGCAAGCAAGCCTTAGGCACCCAAATTTGCCGTGATTGTGGGATGGCCTTCATCGACTTCTTGGGTACCCAAATAGACTTTACTTCCGTAGCAGAATTTCTGAAAGACTTCTTATTAGTGTCGTGTTGTTGATTATTAATAAGAAGTTTTGCCCGTGTGGTTGGCTTGATCGCAACAAGGTGTTCGCCTTTCCGCACCCACACTTGTTTCAATGGCTGAGACATTCTGCTTCGCACGTTCTTTGACCTCCAGCATAGGTATTACTCTACTCCATCTGTATTTGATATGCCTTTGGTTGTTGCATCCCTCTGGTCTCTGGAAAAGAAGGGAGTTCCGTTGCACCCCTGACTTCTTGATTGAAATCATCATTCCTCTGCATCACACAGTTTTGGACAAGAACAACATGGTCATCTTCATGTGTACCCCTAGAAGGACCAGTGGTGTGTGCCTTGTCTAATTTCTTGAGTTCTTCATTTTCTAACTCAATTGTAATGTGATTCTGATTTACCCAGACCTAAAGGAGTCCACTTCATAGGTTTAGGTTGACTCCATGATCATAGATCCAGTCTTGACCCAAGACAAGAGGCTTCGTGAGGTCCTCATCTTGACACAATAGCACTTTAACTGTCATTACTTCGTCTTGAATGTAGAGGGGAAGTTCCACCTCGCCCATGCAAGGGGTTTCCACAGCTCCCAATCCTATGAGATATGCTTCTATAGGATTGACAGTTAATTTCAACTTTTGACAGTAAGAAAATTTAACAGCACTAGTGGCTGCACCTAAGTCAATCAAGGCTCTTACAGTCCTTGCACCCTTTCCTTGTCCTATCTCTAAGGTTACAAAAGGTCGTCTATCAATTATTCTATGAGAACTTATTCCTGAGACTTCACACATTGCCATATGATAACCTGGGTCCGCATAGTCATCTACCCTGGCCTGATCTCTATCCAGTCTTCGCAACCTCATCCTTCGGATGCGTTCCAATGCTTCCGCCTGTGCCTCTTCTCGAACTCATTGTTCTTCTTCCTTGCATTTTTTGGCAGTGTTGAGTCGATTTAGCATCTCCTCTGTCAGGGGTTCTTGATATAACTTGACTCTGCATCCGCTTATATAGCTAGGGAGAACATCACCTTCCAGTGTAGCGAGTTGAATTGCTCCACTGGTTGAGATCCTATTTATGATCATAGGTCCATAACCTCTCTTTTCGAGCTTTCTTGCATGTTGTTTTAGGGTATACACCAACACTAAGTCTCCAGCCTTCAAGCCTTTATCCTTAACATGGGCATCAAAGTATGCCTTCTGTCGTTTCTTAGCTGCATATATCCCCGCAGCCGCCCTCAGTCTTGTTTCTCCTAATCGTTCAAGGTCAAAGAGTCTAGAGCAGAGTTCATGACCCGTTCATTCATGCTCTTGTGCTACTTTTAATGTAGGTATCAAGAAGTCCAATGGTAGCACTGCATTTTGGCCAAATACCATATGAAAGGGGGTGGCTTGGAGTACCATTTTATAGGCAACTCGGTATGCCCAAACAGCATGGTGTAGCTGTTTGTCCCAATCAGAGCGTTTATTATTCACTAGTTTGGTCAACACATTTCACAGGATCTTGTCTGTGCTTTCGGCTTGTCCATTAGCTTGTGGGTGATAGGGGGCAGACTTGTTGTGTACCACCAAGAACTCTTGGAGCAGATTTTCAATAACTTCATTCAAGAAGTGAGTGCCTCTATCACTAACTAGCTCTATAGGTAGCTCGTATCTTGTGAACACATTCTCAAATAAGGACTTGGCCGTCGTTTGAGCATCGTTCTTTGTCGTAGCTTTTACCTCTACCCACTTTGTTAGATAGTCTGTGGCAACAATGATGTATTCAGCATGTGAACCCTTAGCTGGGGGGTTAATAGGACCTTCAAAGTCTATTCCCCACTTAGAGAATGCACGCCCACCCATCATAGGTTTCAGTGGCATCTCATCTTTGCGTATAGGATACTGAGCTGACAGACATCACACCTCTTCACATAGGTATGTGCATCCATGTGAAGGGTCAGCCACCATAATCCTGCAAATAGGATTGCTTTGATCACTCGATCTGGTCCAAAGTGTCCTCCTGCTACACCTTGGTGAGCAGTTTCTAAGATCTTGAGATATTCACTCTCATGGACACATAGTCTCAGGTAACCATCCTTACCACGCTTGTATAGATTATCACCAATGAGTGAGTAATCTAGGGCTTCTTGTTCTAGACTTCTTTGTCTGGCCAGCATCATATCTTGAGGGAATGTTCTCGTCCTAAGGAAGGTTACTAATGGTTCACTCCAATCTAGCACTATGGAAACTTGATAAAGAGTGGCATGTTCCACAGGTGGCTTAGTGCAACAGATTGGGCATTCCTTGCACAACTTATGGACATCAGCCTCCATAGTCGGCCAATGCACACCGAATCTCCTATGTGTCTGTAAAGTTCTTTGCTTTGAGTAGTGTTGCTCTAATGCGCCTACATGTGCTAATTGCAACCATTTTGCGTATTTGTCCTCTTCCACGCAACAAGCCAATATCCCGTGATCAGTCTGTTTGTACATACTTCCTGCCAGGATATGGTACTTTTGTGCTTTTACTACCTCTCTATCTTGAGTGTTTATGACTGGATGATTAGGTCGTATGTCAGTACTGGCACTAATGGCTTAGCCCATTGAGGTACAACTTCCAAATTAAACAAGTAAGCATCAGGAAGGTCATCTGATACTCCTTGTGGGGCCTCTCCAAATGTGAGCCTAGAGAGATGGTCTGCTCTCAAGTGAGTCTTCCCTTTCCTCACCACAACTTCAAAGTCGTATTCCATTAGTAAGAGAAACCATCTTACTAATCTACCTGTAATGCATGGCTTGTTTACCAAGTACAACAGTGCTTGATGATCAGTAAAAAATTTAAACTTATTTGCAAGCAAATAGTGTCTAAACTTTTTAACTGCATATACCATACCTAATCCTTCTCGCTCAGTGGTCGTATAGTTTCGTTCAGCTGCATTCAACTGTCTACTAGGCATAGGCAATTGGGAGATCCATATTACCTTTGCCCGTAGGTTGTGCAAGTACACACCTAATAGCATAATTGGATGCATCTACATGAACATGAAAAGGCTTATTCCAATCTGGCGTGGTCAAGATTGGTGCTGAACATAATCGCCGTTTAAGCTCATTGAAGGAATTCTCACATTCATCGGTCCACTCAAAGTTAGTCAAAAGTCCATACAGAGGCTTGGCAATGATGGCATACATGTGTATAAAGCGTCGGTAATAGCCACAATGCCCCATGAAAGCTTGTACTTCCTTGGCATTCTTTAGCCTAGGTAACTCGACTATGGCTCTTACTTTCTCTTCATCGGTGGATATGCCATTCTTTGACACTATGTTTCCTAGAATCTTGCCTTGCCTAACCATGAAAACACACTTTTCTGGGTTCAAGCAGACTTGATACTCTCTACATTTGTCAAAGATTTGCCTGAGTTCTGGTATATGTGTCTGTCTAATGTTGGAATGAGCACAGAGATCATCAACATAGACCTCTAAATTCTTCCTCAGGAATTCTTTAAACACGTGACACATCAATCTTTGGAAGGTTGCAGGGGCATTGGTCAGCCCAAATGGCATTACCCGAAAAGCAAATATGCCCCACTTTGTGGCAAAAGCTATCTTATGCTGATCTTCTGGAGCTATGGCCACTTGATTGTAGCCCGAAAATCCATCTAGGAAGTTGTACACTTCCTTGCGTGCTACTCTTTCTAAGAGATGTTCTGTGATAGGAAGCGGATAGTTATCTCGAATTGTGGCTGCATTGACCTTTTTCAAGTTAATGCATACGCGTAGTTTTCCATTCTTCTTGGGCACAACTACAATGGGGGATACCCACTTGGTGTGCTCAATTTCATAGATGAATCCAGCTTAGACCAAGCGATCTATCTCTTCTTTGATCTTAGCAGCATAATTATCATTGTATGTGTATGGCTTTTGCTTAGAAGGTTTAGCATCTGAGGTCATGGGGATAGTGTGTGAGCATATGTATAGGTCTACACCTTTCAAATCCTTGTAACTCCAAGCGAATACATCTCTGTATTCTCTTAACAAGGCTATCAACTCGCGCTCTTCTTCTTTCGTCAAGTCATGTCCTATGTAAGTACACCTCTTTTCTCCTTCTTCCATAGCTACCACTATTTTCTTGGTGGTTTCTTTGTTATCGTAGGCCTCTCCTGATCGTGCCTCGCGTTTAGGCATTCTTACCATGACTCTCTATCTCATACTTTTTAAAGTTTTCAGGGACCTCAAACAAGGATTCTTCCTCTTCTGGTGTGACTTCTCTCTTCTTTCTTTTCTTTCCTTCATCCTTAGGGGTGACTTGTGTGGCTAACCTTACATCATTTGTATGCTCTCCATGTCTCTGGGGTTGAAATTCTACTTCATAGAAGTATTCTTCATCTGATGCAAAAGGTGGGTCCATAATGATTGACTCTAGGTCGGAGTCACTTGCATCCTCAAATGCATCAGGGCTAGGTTTGCATTCTTCTAGAACTGCCTCTCCCATGATTGGCTCTTCTACTTGCATCCTTCAAGTAGTCCTAAAGGCCTCTCTATGTGACCATCCGCCATCTGCAATTTCATCCTCGTAGGCCTGAGTGCTGGCTTGCCCCAACGTTTCCATAGGGAAGTGGTAGCAATTGCAACTCCTGCACTAGAGTCCAGAATTGCCTTGGTTGTGTATCCTTGATGGGTGATGGGGAGATAGGTGTTTCCTTCTTCTCCTTCACTCATGTCTCCTATCTTGTCCAAAGGTATCTCTGGAACTGTGCGATGAGATCCTACCTGGGAACGAGGTTTTGCTATCTCTGGTACTTGTTTGGCTACATGTTTCCATAGTTCTTGCCTTACTTTGAGTAGCTCTTCTAAAGTGAGGTTACACTGCACTTTAGTGTTTTTCACTACCTCTGTGTTCCTAGGTATGACCGAGTCTTCGTTTCTTACCATGACTGTGGGTGCTCTCATACAAGTGGACTTAGCTTCCCATGGGCCTGTGAAGTGGGGTAATTCATGTAAAGAATTAGACTCAAAGTCTAATCTCTCGAGATTGAGTGCTCTCCTGCTCTTCATAAATGGAGGGAATATCTTGTGGGAATTGATCATGTGCATCATCCACAAGTTCAATGGGAGGAGGGAATTCACTTTCTTTAGCCCATTTGTCTTCTTTAATCTCTCGTAGGAATTCTGGTGTGAACCGATTCATAGAAGAAGAGGTGTCTAGCTCCGTGGAGTTAGGCACATAAGCTTCTTGGGCAGGAAGGCTTACTCTCTTACTTGTCTTGCCTTTACGTGGAGGGGTGGGTTCCTTTTCTGATTGTGCAATTAACCTCTCCAATCTTTCTAGCAGTCCATCAAAGTGCAACTGCGTCTTAGCTGAACTAGAGATGTTGAAGAGGCGACTGGCTTCAAACATGGTTTGAGCCAATTCCACCATCTTAGCACAGATTTTGGTTCATTCAAGCTCTAGTTCTGCTCTCCGGTAACACTTTTCATGATCGGTTACGTTTGGCCCTTCTTGGATTCTGGCCTAATATGCTTTGAGCATCATATTTAGGTCCTCAGGAGTGGGATCTGCTAAGACTGATCCTACTATAGGGGGTGGTGGAGTAGCATGAGGTGGGTCAAAAGGTGGTGGGTCGGATGGAGATGGGAATGGTGGAGGTGGGGTAGTGTGAGAGGGAGTTTGAGATGTGAGTTCAACTATCTTGGCTTTTTTTTTCCTTAGGCTTTCCTCGAGTTCACTCATCTTCTTAGCCGATTGCCTCTTCATTCTTTCTCTACTATCTCTCCAGGCTCTAGTTCTCTTCTTAGTTATGCTCTCAGTTTCACTAGCCTCTGAGCTCTTTTCCTGGCCTACCCCTTGGTTTTGCTGCAATGCCTGAGCTCTAGTGACTACCTGTACTGGTGCAGTGGACGTCACACTTCTTGTAGAGTCTACTACTAACCCAATAACATTGATAGGAGTAATTTTTGGCATATTATTGGGGTTCTTTGGACAATCTCGTAAGAGATGCTCCTTTCCACAATCTTGGCAAAAGCCTTGAATTGTCACTGACTGGGGTTGTGTAGGTGGAGGTAAGGGGCAATCACGAATGAGGTGATCTCCCTGACATCTGTAGCATGGTCCTCTAGGGAATGGGGGTCTTACCTGCCTAGGTTGGGGTCTAGAGTTAGGGTTTGTGTACATTACATTTGTGTACTCTGGCTCCCAACTAGGTTCACTTGGTTCTTCACTGTAGTAGGATTCATCATGTTCAGGAGACTGCATGTAGTTAGCCTGTGGACTATCTATGTGAGTGGAATCAAAACTATGATCACTCGGGTCACTTTCTGAAACAATGGAGTCACTAGGACTATGGCTCTATTCAAATTTTCCTCAGCAGCTGCATACTTTACAGGAATCACGTTTGCTGGGGTTGGAGGTTGTTGAGCTAACACAGGTTGAGGCCTTTGTTGGTTTTGGTAGGGTTGTTGATAAGGTTGTTGTGGCCTACCATATTGCTGTGGAGGGTATTGGTTCTGGTATCTTCCCTGTTGTGGATAGGGCTGGGGGTAGGTTTGCCTAACTGCTTGCTTATTGTATGGGCATTCTTGAGCTGTGTGATTTGTGTATCTCCGTTCTATGGTGCAATACTGGCTACTAGGGTTCACTTGGGGTTGAGCCATGATGGGACATACGTTCTCCATATGGTCACCACCGCAAGTATAACACCTCTTTACTGGGGCAAACCTTGGAATTTGTTTGCTAGAGACACCTAGTTTTTGAGCTACCTTTTTTGCGAGTTCCTCAATAGATGTAGATTGCGAGGAAGAGAGGCTAGAAGTGCTATCGAAATCTTTGAAGATTTTTGAAAGCTCCAGTTCCTCCCCTAGGTTATCCTCAATGTCAATGCACATGCGTACACACTCTTCTATGGTCCTAGGGTCCTTCAACTACACATAGGATCGCAACTTTGTACTTAGCAATCCATCCAAGAATAAGGCCACTTGTTTGGCTGGTGTGGGCAACTCAGGACCAGGGCATCTCTTAAGATATTACCTAAACCTTCTTCCTGCAAGTCTCACGGTCTCCTGAGGGGTCTGCTTGAAGCTATGTATCAATGAGGAAGTATTATGCCTTATGCCGCTTTTAGAGAATTCAGTGATGAAAGCCTCTAAGAGTTGGTCTATGCTCGTGAACTATCTCTCATTCAATGGTTGAAACCACGTAAGGGCTGTGTTCCTAAGGGTTAGACCAAAGGCATTATACTGCGTGAATAGGTCCTCAACTTGCTCAGCTCTCAAGACTTGCCTGAACTCGGCCACATGATCATATGGGTCTCCTGTTCCATCGAAGTAGTTCTTCATGGACTTAACTAGCTGAGTCGATCTCAATGTTCTGGTGTGTTCCCTAGGCCTTGGCAGAGGGAAATGATCAGCATTCCTTTGGTTCCTTGGGGCTCTAAGTCCTCAGGTTCCACTCTATTTGTTTCCGTTCTCGTTCTTTCTCTTCCCACTGGGTTGGCAAAGCTTACCTCAGGTCTATCTCTATGTCTGTCTCTTTGAGCTCCACGAGCCTGGGATGTTCCAGCTCCTGGGTGACCAAAGGACACATTCGATCTTGGTTGGGGGAAAATAAATTCACCTTTCCAAGTGTAAGCATGTCTATCATTTTCTGTAACCACAAAGATCCTCTCTGAAGCATGATCTAAGTAGGTCACTCTGCCTGGGCTATCAGGATCTTTGAACTCATGTATCATGATTGTTCCTACCTCATTCGGCTGATCAGATCTATACCTCCAAAAGGCTCATCAGTTTCTCGGTTCAAGACTAGATCTATGCTCTTATTGTCTTGAGGAATCCACTCTAGTGTGATAATCCTAGTGAGAACAGATTTACCAGGGGGGTTCTAGGTTCTACACCCATGTTTCCTTGCTCCAGGTCACCTAAGTCCGTTTCAGGGATCACATTCCCAAATTCATCTGTCCTATCTGGATGATTGGTGACTACATATATTGTCCCTTCTTTGTCCAAGTATGCTCCATTTTCGAACTTGACCGGTGGATGTTCTAGTCCAATGGATTGGTCAAGGTTTTTGATCTAGACCATAGATCTTCCTAGGCCATCCTCATAGATGCTAGCACCTAATCAGTTGGTCCTAAGGTATTCGAGTTGCGTCTTGTAAGGGCCTTCTACCCTATGTAAATATGGCACTCCGGAGCTTCCTGTAGGTCTCTCCATACTGTGGGACATCTCTGACTCACTAGTTTCAGAGCTAGGGTAGTGCAAATAATGGCTCAACTACTGGGCCCAAGACCTAGCAGTATGATTAACACTAGCCTCTGAAGACCTAAGACTTTGTCTATCTCTTCCTAGGTGTCGTCCTGATCTAAGGTTCATATACTTAGCTGAGCAATCCCAATTTTTACCCAAGGTACAACCTCGTTACTGGGTTCTTTTGTATCAGTCACTTGATTCTTTTTAGTTGATTATCATGTTTATGATCTTGTCTGATATCACGTTGTCAGGAACACTTGAGTTAATTTCCGCACTTGAATGTTGATCATTCCACGTTAAGTTTTTCCCTTTAAAGTTATCGACCGTACAAAGATTATGTTGTTAGCTTGAACTTGAGTATTTAGGTAGTCTTCAACTTGATAAATGCCTATCGTCGCCCTGACTTACTTCTAGCACTATTTGTACTTAGCCTAAGCTAGGAATTGACAGAGGGAGTTGAGAGTATTCCAACCTCGCTTGTTGATCCCTTGCCCTTTGGTGCTCAAGAACGCGGTTCTCAAGCTTGCAAATCACCCTTGCTTTGGATGCCCTCAAGTGCTCTTAGTGGACCTGTAAAAGTCCCAAAGTTAGCTCAAGACTTCAATACAAATGACAGACAGGTCACTTTCATGCATGTAATTCACAGACCAAATTTCCCTTTGCCTTTATGGAAAACAATCCCAAGGATCCTTCAGTTTTCCTACCCCGGGGTATGGTCAACTTCAAAATACCCTACCTAATAATCCTAAGAGTATTTTTACCGTAACTAGTGGAAGTTTTGGTTGTACTCCCCACGAGCTTTCCAACACGACAAGAATCACAACAAACGGATTTCGTATGAGGAAGTTATGACAGTTCAGGGTTTTGGGGTTAAAACAGGGCTCAAACAGGCTGACAAATCCCATGATTTTTCTCAAAACACACTTGTAGGGACCTCACAAATCACTAATTGGTTGATAAATATGCCAAAAACTACCCCAAAACTTGGTATTAAAAACCCTAGAAATTTGGCCAAAAAAGCCTGTCAATCGCGATCGACAGGTTTGTCAATCGCGATTGACAGAGGTGTCCGTCGAGCCTGTCGGTCGCGGGTCTTGTCAATCGCGATTGACAGAGGTGTCCGTCGAGCCTGTCGGTCGCGGGTCCTGTCAATCGCGATCGATGGTGTCAATCACGATCGACACTTTTTCTGGGATTTTCACTGTGATTTCAGTCAATCGGGGATGTGTCCGTCGCGATGGACACGTGGCAACGCGAGAAATTCAATCAATCGTCAAAATTCAGTCGGTCGCGATCGACGGTGTCAATCGCGACTGACAGAGGTGTCGGTCATGGCTGTCGATCACGATCGATGGTGTCAATCACCATTGACAAGGTCAGTCGGTCGCGATCGATGGTGTCAATCGCGACTGACAGAAAAACACAGAATTTTTTAGTTTTTTCTAGTGATTTGGAATGTGCTCCTTGTGCATGTCATTGTGGTGTGCTTTGTTTTACCAAATGAGCGATTTTTCTGTCAATCGCGATCGATAGACGTCTGCGACACAGAGACATTTTCGAGCTTGTCCGTACCTGCGCACCGTGCTGGAAGGGATGATACAGCTGTACCTACAAGATCACTCACAAAACAGACAGAAAAACAATGCACACAACTTGCTCTCTCTCACAAGTGATATGATCAAAAACCTGAAATTTTTCGCGATGATGGAGATGGAGATCGGATATGGTGAGGATGATGATGGTGAGGTAAGAAAGAGAAAAATAAGAAAAGTAAAGAAATTACCTACAACGCCAACGTCTCAATTCTACGTCTTACCATCACACGCTCGTCCTCAGAGCTCGATCCCCGGCAACGGCGCCAAAATTTGGTGTAGCTCAGTGATGAGTAGCACCTCCTTTAATGTCAATCTGGGAAGACGTGAGGATGGTATGATGACCTCGAGCAAGTGAAGGCACAAGTATGTGAGTGAGAAGCACACTATCATGCACACACATACACACACACGCGTGCACAAGGTAAGACAAAGAGAGAGAAGCAATGGAGTTCTTTAGATTACTTCCAAAATGCTCATACAAGTTCAAATCAATTACAAGCTATCCCCAAAAATGAGCTCTCTAGCTCTATTTATAGTTTCTGACTAAGTTTTGGCCGTGTCCAGACCTAGTGTCCGGCCTAGTTAAAAATTAGGTTCTAGGTCCCATTTGAAGGCTCAAATGGAGTCTAAAAATTATGAAAACTGGTAGGTAGCTACTTCTAATGCTCCTCAAGCTCAAGGACTCCTTGGCTTGCACAAAATGGAGCTACAAAAATATGAAATGGTATTTACAATGGCTTTTAGTGATGAATATCACTATTTTTGTAGGGATTTCCTCTAACGATTTGACATACACATCTTCGAGCTCCCTACTTGCTCCTTCTCCTTATGTGTCCACCTCTTTGATATGCTTTAGCTTCTTGAAAAAATAATGGCCTACTTGCCCGATCTTCTTTGACTACTCTGTCTGCTTGTACCTTCTCTTCGCTCTGACTCCCTTCGTAAGCTTCCTTGTCTTGTTAGTCCTTCAATTCCTTGACTACTGAACAAAGCCAAACTCAAGCTTTTGGAATGACCTCTACATTTGTCCATACTAATCCATCACCATGGCTCAACCTACTTTAGTTTCAACAATGATCTTTGATGCTACATCTATTTCATTAGGAACTACATGGCAACCTATGCCCACAAACTATGCACATTACAATGCCCATGCTAGGTATGACACCAAAGTATACATGGCAATAGTAACCATGCCAACATGGCCATCTCAAATGCCTTATATTACTTTCCCCATTGGTTAGCAATGCCAACAATGGTCACGCCAATCAATCTACTCAAGCAATGGAACAAAATCAAATAACATAAAATCAAGTATGAAGCCAAAATTTGGCCAAAGCCTTCACCCTTCCCAAGTTTCCAAATGTATGCAAGAGTTTTATGAAGCTCAAGACCCCATGTGCACATGAGTATGAGGTGTGACAAGTGTTACATGTAGAGAAAGTCCGTGACTTCTTCATTGAGTATGAATCCTTAAGAAAAACCTTGAAAGGAATTACGTTAGCATGGTTCTAGCCACTAAACATACAAAATTTCAAAAACATAGGTAAAAATCTTGAAAGCTTTCATTGTTGAATTTGCCAAAATAGAGCTTAGACACGAAACCTTTGCTACAATTATGAGCTCCAAGTAAGAATCCCATGAGAGCTTAAGACTTGTTTCTCAACACTACAAGTAGTACACAGCACAGTGCATGCCAAGGGACTGCCGCTTCACCAACCAAATTGACACTCATTTTCTTGATTGCTTGTGTAGTGCTTAGTTATGAATTGTAGCCTATTTACTAAGTTTTATCAACTTAGATGATTGTATACAAAAGTGTATTAGGATTGAAGAAAATTTGGGTAATTCCATACAAGTCTTTTTGCCTCAATATAATCCATTCTAAGCATGGTCCAAAACTTCTTCAATTGATGAAATGGTCGAGGCTATAGAGGAGAAGTGCAATCTAAGCTTGAACCTATAGACATCCAGGATATCCCTGGAAGATGATTTCAATGTGAAGGAGATAACTGGACATATGTGTGTACTTGAAGACTACCTCTCTTGCACATGCACAAATGCAATATTATGAAATAGAGAAAGAAAATGATGGATCACTCTATTGTCAAGTGTTTTAATAATACATAGCTAGTGAGGTAGTACCTCATCTCTCAAGGCCACTCCCAAAATAGACCACCCATGGGAAATTACCAAATCCCAAGGCCTTAACCACTACAACAATATCAATATCCTGAGAGAGATTATTATTCGAAGAGAGAACCAATTCCATATCCATCTAGATCAATGTTGGAGTACCCGATGTACCCAGCAAAACCTGTGTTGGGTTAGCAACCACCTACTCCAGAATACGTGGTACTAATCAAATACAAACAAGCGCTAGGAGACAACATGGAATAGGAAAATATGTCTTCATTGGCTCCATTCATAACAAGAATTAGAAGGAAACATAACATCAAAAATTATTCAATAAGTGGTTTAACCATTATATTATGAACAACCCATGGATTAAACAAGTTACCAAGACTATTCCAAAGGGTATGATGTCTACTAACAGAGTTACAATTTCTGAGTATAGTCAAATTGATTATGCCAATGTTCCACCTAAGATCATGTCTAGACCTGAGTTTGGGCCTATTCAACCAAGGGGTCCTTGCTATAAATGCAATCGGGACCATTTGATTGTAGATTTTCCACTTGCACAAGCAGCCCACCCATTTGCAATTTAGCTAAGAAATCCTATTGCAATCACTTTGGCAATACACACATATATAAAAACTACTACCAAAATCTAGAAAGGGTGAGAAAATCTTCACCTCTTAATATGGTAGTTACACGTTCATATATTAGTGAGATAGAAGAGGAATAGATAGCACAAATCAAGGTAATTACACATTCATATGTGGAAGCCAAGTCCATGCTCAAAATCAAATGAAAAGCTATGCTTGATCCAATTTCTTCAAATAGTGAGGAAGACATTTCAAGGAACTTCACACATACAAAGGGTACTTGGAAGACTCACATATCCCATAAAGAGAAAAAGTAAAAAAGAAGTTTGCTACACTTGAGGATGCCCTCAAGTAGAAGCAAGATGAGCTTGCAAAGGAGAAATGTCACACTCAAGCGAGATCTTAGAATAGACATAACCACCTAAAAGTCCATGGTCATAGCTTGGCTCTATCCTTTCTCACCCTCTAATTGTTGAGTTGGGAGGATTGTTGCAAGATTATGATGATCCAATTAGAGATGGACAATCAATTGAGCATCATGAAATATGTTACCCAAGAGGGGAAGTAGAGAAAGAATGTCTAGAAATGTACTATCATATGATCAAAGTCACCCAAAAGTTGTGAAATAAAGTTCCAAATGTTGTTCTTTCCACATGCATACCTAAAGAACATTTTTAGAATATCACCAACCCATAATCAAGTTCATAATCTTTAAGAGGTGATACCAGAATCCACTCCATCTGATAATCTTCTACCAATAGAGGACATCTTAGTGCTAGAAATAGAGGGTTCTTGGAAAGGATAACTCTACGAACATATATTAGAGACAAAATAGAAGAAGGAGAGTCACTTCCACTATAAACCTCCATTCTAAAAAGTTACAAGAATATGTTGAACCAACAAACAATGGATTATTTCTTAATGAGCTCGTAACTCCACAATCATGGAATGAAGTGGCAAGTACTTTCCAATCTATTTCAAGGTACACAGAAAACTATGATGTAGCATCTAAATGCAAAAACACAAATACTTTGAAGCTATACCACTCCTCCAAATGATAGAAAATCAAAACGGAGTCACACATACATGATATTCCTCTCAATAAAGTGGGAAATTATAGCAACAAAAGAGGAATATTGTTACCGTTAGTGTCCATGTGAAATGCCAAATGGCCACTGAAAAGTTCTTTGTATATGTTCTTTAATAAAACATATAGTGGTCTGGTTAGCCTCAGACTGTAAGTTCGATCACATTTGTAACACCTAAGAAGTCTATGTTTGCAAGATTACGACCACTACATGCTAGAGAGATGACTCTCCTCCCAATCAAATGCCTCTATATATAGCTCTCTCTAGGGGACTGCCTTCTTGGGCAAGTGGATACTAACCATCCAAGTGTCATCCATGTAACTACATGTGCACCAAGTGTCCCAGTTAACCAAAGTTAACTCAAGTGAATGCTTATAGAAGTTTCTAGAGCACCTTGGGCAAAACACTCTCCCCATGTACCCCATGGGGGTTGAGCCCAACCCTCCTCCTTCACATCCTTAAGTCTTAACCACTAGGCTAATTGGATTACTTTTTTACAAGAGTAAATTACCTTCTAGTAAGTCTAGACTCAAGATCTTTGGTCATACAAACAGCTCACCAAACGGTGTTTGATTTCAGATCCATTTGAATTGGCCGGACCCTTAGATCATAGACTTACTTCATTACATTCTTTCCCCCTTGGAAAATATTTTCGTCCTCAAAAATTAGAGCTATATATAATGTAGGCAACTCTTGAGCCTCATGTTCTAAAGCTAGAAGAACATGGTAATGTTCTAGAACTGGAAGAACATGTATCATCTCTGTGGTGGCATCCCTACCCAAATGATTCAAAACACTATCTCGGTTTGCACTTATGATAAGCTGGTCAAAGTACAAATTAGTAAATCAATAATAAGGGTGGATCTAAAAACATCCCTAACGAGTTCATAGTTTTCACTAGGTGCACTCTGGGCACAAACATGTGAACTGGGTGGAATCAAATTACTAATCCATTTTTGGGCATGACTGGTGCATGTACTTAATAATAAAGGTAGGATTCTTATCCCTCAAAAGACTTTGAGAACTCTTGATTCACTTGAATTTGGTTTTGGAGAACTTGAAGTTTGGTTGTCCCAAACATCTAACAAGGATGTTTGTTCAATGGTTTACTCTTATCCAACTATTACTTGATTTTTTCACCCAACTAGAGGACTACTTTGTCCAAATGAGTTTAAAAAATCCTACGTAAAGTGCAGGAGAAATTTTATCATTTACTTTGAGTCAACCATACTATAAGTTGACCAATTTATATTCAAAATGAAAATTGTCCAACTTAGGACACTCTTCTCAAAGACTTGAGCTAAAAGTTCTTGGGAATTGTCAATCTAATGAGCAATTCCTAACTTCTCTATTCTAGAGTATACTGGACTCTAGGAAATCATTTATGCTACAACTTGAAGCAAACTCAAATAAATAAGTCCATCTTGGACTTATTATCTTTTGAAGATTGAAAAGGTTCTTGTTCAAAAGATCTATCTAGGATGTTTAATTTAGTTAGCTAGTTTTAACCGGCTAATCCTTGACTTTTGTGAAAAGAATCAGATACCGTATCTGAGTCAAATCCAAAAGATTCAGAAATCATAAAGGAAGGACTAAAACTCTGTTCAACCAATTCAAACTTTGAAGATACATACACTTGCTATGAGTCAAAGTCTAGATGACTCGGGACTTTAACTTCTCGAAGATCTGTTTCAACAAGATATTGAAGCATTATATCTATCTTTAAGAGGAAGGGACTTGATTCTCAAAAAGATTCATAGAGTAAATATAAAATATCATCCAAACACAAGATACTAGTGTGGTATCCAACATCAGTGTGTCAACCCACTGAGATTCTATTGATGAGTTTCTTACTCAGATAATGCTTCACTTGAGAATAAGGTCATGCATATATTCAATCTTTATGGCTTCTTACTAGGAATGGAATTTTTGTGCATTTTTTCGAGTTAAAGGATTGAATTTACCAAGTTACACTAGGAACTTGATGCTTGACTTAGTCAGTCTATTCCTTAGTTGAAACGATCATTTCAATGTCAAAGTCCTACTTGTTCAGAAATTTATTAAATATTTTTGAATCAATAACACTTAAGCTTGAAGTGTTTCAAGAAGATCTTGGAAGTTACTTACTTCATATCTTCCTCTTACTTGATAGTGAAGTATCTTGAAATATCTTAAGACGCCACTTTTATCCTTCTTGAATTTAAACTCCTTCTTTGAAGTTTTAATTCCCTTGAGAATCAAACCTAACTTCAAGATCCAATCTAGGACTAAAAGATAATTATCATCCCACGGTCCAATGTCCCATGCCATCTTTCCTACATCAATCGGAGTATAAAATCTAGTGTCCTATACCACCCAATTTTATTATTCACATTAATGTGTGGGTGATACTTATCCTAAAGTCAAAACATATCTTGATAGATTACCTTCTCTCTTCAATTCTTTGAAAGAATTTTGAAGTTTCAGGCATTACCTCTAACTGGATATTCTAGGTTTTGATTCCTTCACATGATTGTCATACAATCACATGCTTTGCCTTGGAAACTTGAAAACCTTTTGATGGAACATCCATCCTTCTTTGCTAGGTTTTTCAAATGAAAACTAATCAGAATTCCAAGAACTTGAATTTTCACACATTCAAGGTCAATTGGTTTATTCTTGACCGATTTGTAGTGACAAGAGCTTTTGACTTTTTGTCTTTAGATTCCTTTCTTACTGATGCTTTAGGTATCTATCATGGCCAAGACTTTATAGGAATCTCTCTATTACGTACAACAATTGCTATCAGAGCAAGTTGCCGCTTCATCTAGGGCATTACGGTCTACACCTCTCAAAAGCCAAAAACGTTCAAATGTGATAAGTTTGGCTTTTTACCTGTAAACTTCTCTTCAGGTGTAACTTGATATACAATAGCAATCGGAGTTATTTTCATGATGTATACAACAATATGCACAGTTTTTGCAGAATAACAATGGGGCATATTCTTTTTAGCCATCAAGGCTCTCACTATTTCTGCAATATGTCTATTTTTGCGTTCAGCAATGCCATTCTGTTGTGGTGTGTACATGCATGAAAATGGACGCTGAATTCCATGATTTTTTAGAAAACTGCTGAACTCATTTGACATGTATACACCTCCTCCATCAGATCTTAATGTCTGAATGTACTTCCCTGTCTGCTTTTCCACCATAACTTTAAAATTCTAGAAGTGAGTGAACACCTCGCTCTTCTCTTTCATGAAATATACCCATACTTTGTGTGTATGGTCATCACTGAAAGTAACATAAAACCTACAACCGCCCATAGATGTGGTCTTTGTTGAACCCCGAACATTTGTATGTACTACTTCTAGTACATTCTCACTAACATGCTTGTTATGTGGAAATGATGCTCTTGATTGTTTACCAAATTGACATGTTGCACATACCTTTTGCATTTCTGTAACTTTGAAATTTGGTAGTCCATGGACAATCTCCTTTGACTGCATCAATTTCAGCCTTTGCAAGTTTGCATGTCCAATCTATTTATGCCACATCTCTATATCTGCAATAACTCACTGCACCTTTTGCAAACATGGCTCCATTCATTTTAGGAATCTTCACATTTAAGGTGAACATCCTACCCACCTTTTTTCCTTTGGCAACCAATCGTCCATCTTGCTTGTACTCTTCTAATATAATCCATCAGCATTGAACCTGACTTGTAATCTCTAGTCAACCATTTGTCCAATAGAAACCAGATTCTTTGTTATATTTGGAACATGCAGCACATCATCAAGATGTTTTACATTTCCATCCTCCATCGATAGTGCTATGTTTCTTGTATGCTCAATAGGATGTGATGTGTCATCACTTGTTTCAACATATCTAGGAACTGGCAATTTCTGCAAAGTACTAAACCATTCCGCATGACTGGTCATGTGATTTGAAGCACCTGAGTCAACATACCAGACATTATCATTTGATTTTGAAACACTAGCAGATATCGTATTCATCATGTGATGTTGAACCATGAATAGCTTCTTAGAATCATCTGCACTTGTGGATGCATAGTTATTCTGCTACCTTCTGTTATTTTGATTCTTCAACCTGCAATCACATTCAAAGTGTCCAGGTTTACCACAATTCCAACATCCTTTACTGTCATTACCTGAATCATTTCTTTGGAAATTTCTACGGCCTCTTTGGCTCCCTACCTTGAAACTGTCCTCTTCCTCCTACATGATTCTGTTGTTGACTTTGGTCTTGGTTATTGTTTCCTCTTCCACTTCCGAAACCTCTACCTCTGCCTCTTCCTCTACGAGAGTAGAATACCTGCTCGGAACTGGGCTTTCCTTGGGAGTTTGAATCCTCGCCTAGATTCTTTTCTTCAATAATCAGCATAGATACCAAATCAGCAAAAATTGGAATATTTTCCTTGGTTTTTATAGAAGTTCTAAACTACTTATATGCAGCTCCTAAACCACGAAGGCATACTCCACCTTATCATCATCATCTACATTCACTCCAACAGATGCAAGTGACTCACATATGCTTTTGATTTTCAGGGTCTAGTCACTTACCGACAAGCTCTTTTTCTCCAATCTATGCAGCTCGTTCTTGAGTTGTAATTTTCATGCCTTTGTATTGGTTTCATACAATGTGACCAAATTGTTCCAAGCCTCTTTTGGAGTCTTGGCATCCTGTATGTGTCCAATCATGCTATCATGTATGCTAACAGATAGTCAGTACATTACCTTTTGTGCTCCTTGATTCCATTCCTCATATGCTCTTACCTGATCTGTTGTCCGATTCCTTTCTGGTAGCTGCAGAGCATTTTCATTCTCTCCTTTGATGTACTTCCAGTAGCCTTTTCCCATCAGGAAATTTTGTCATTATGAATCTCCAAGCATGGAAGTTGTTCTTGTCCAGCTTATCGCTCATAAGCTAACTCATTGCATCTGCGTTTGCCATTTTTGTAGCAATTCACAACACTACAAAACACTACAAGGAGCACTTCTGCTTGAACACTGTTGCACTATGACATGACAGTTCAATCTCATAAAAACATAGTTTTCGTGTATCAACAGTACACAGAATCGCTTGAAATTCTAGATCTAGAATATATGAATGTTTTCCAAACACAACGCAAGTTACAGTTTCTGAAATTGACCCGGTTTTTCTATGGGCCCCACCTTGTGGGCTTGAAATGGAGGTCGAGATCGCAAACGATTTTTGTAGCAAACGGAGCTCGTTTATGAATCGTGTTTTCTCCACGCCTTGCTGTGTAATCTTCACCGTCACCTTCTCCATGAGCTCTCTACAGCCACGGTGGCTCTGATACCATGTGACGAGGAAGGACATAACGAAGAGAGCTTACACACACACTCTCCATGAACAACTATCATACATCTCCTATGGCGAGGCTGGGTAAGTCTTCCATCTGCATCACCAAAGAGACCCCGACATCTGGGTTTTCTTCAGACACCACAATAGTGTAGCTTAGTGGCAAGAGATTGCCACGGTTAAACGACCTCTAGGGAGAACAGTACTGGGATGGGTGACCTCCTGGGAAGTACCAGGAACCTCTATATTCCTTGATCATTGAGGTCCTCCCTCGTGCACAGTCAACAACACCAACGATGACTTCGGTGACTCGGATGATAAGGTATGCCAACGTCTATGCCTTGGTGGATGCCTTAGTCATAAGCCTTGGAGTAAGCCCATACAAAGACTTTTGCAACCTCCAAACATATTTTGGGTGCTTTGAATACTCATACCCTTGTGGTTGGTCCATGTATACTTCTTCCTGCATTTCACCATTGTTAGCTCATGAAATGGTTGATTTTTATGCACTAATATGCTTCTATTTGGTAGAAAAATATGCTTGATTGTAGGTACTCAAACAGTCGATTAGACGGTTGTCTTCGTGGAGCTATGACCTGGATGCATTTGTGGGGATACTGAGGACTTGTGCCAGGAACAAGTCTTGAGCAAAGACATTAGAATACATGATGATCTTCAACGACAAGGTTTAGTTGAAAAGTGCTTAGCTGCCCTCATCTCTATGTACGCAAAGTGTGGTGCTCTAGGGGCAGCAAGGCAGAGAAAGGCATTCCCCCAACTCAAGTCACTTACTTGTGTGTCCTAAAAGCCTATGGCATCATATGAGCAACTGACAATGCAAAACATATTCATTCTGAGATTGCTCGACAGGGGCTTCTTGTGAATAATCCAAAGCTTGCTACCGTATTGATAGATATGTATGTTAAGTGTGGTTCTTTGTCAAGGGTGCAACAAGTTCTTGAAGGGCTTAATTCTCGAAATGTTTTTTCGTGGAGTACATCGATTGATTTTTCATTATCTATGATGGCAAAGTATTGTGGAAACCTCAAACACTTCTCACTTCACAAGTGTGATCTAGTATCTGACAAGGGATCATTTAATTGTCAGAGAAAAAATAATAAGAATAATTTTGGCCGCTTTCCGTTTCGTGTGCAGAAAAGAGGAAGTCTTTTGTTTTTTGCTACACTAATTGTGTGGCAGCAAAGATCCACCGGGTGGTTTTTATCTCTTGCTGCAACATACATGGGTCTCTCTCGTTTTTGTGGCTCTCTTGTGTGCGGATAACAAGAAGAGGGGGGCGGATACCCTTCTTGTGGAGAAAAAAATAGATATATGAGGGTAGGAGAGCATCGTTTTTTTTTTTTTTTGGTGCTTCCTTCCAGTGGTCTGAGGAGTGTTGGAGCAGTCTCAGAGAGGTGTGCACATGAAGAAGGCTCTGTATAGGGCAGCAGTAGTAGGAGTCCTTCTTCCTTTTTCTTCTTTCATCCTCGAGTGAGTTCTCTTCTGTTGGCAGCTGTTGAAGGGTCTTTAGAGAGATTGGGAGGGTTGTCGGCTACTGAGGAGGATTCTTCGTGCAAAGGGACACACATCAAGGGCTGCTGGTTCATTTTCTTTCTGTCTACGACTACATTTGGGGAGGGAAACGAAATCCCTCTTGCATCAGAAGTGAATGTGGTCAGAGGTTGTAGAAGCTTGTCAAGCATCATCAGCCAAGCTAGCGGGGTCTGTCTCTGATCAATAGGGGATACCCACACAAGCAAGAGCAGAAAGAGGACCACTTAGATTGGAAGAGGAGAAGTTTTTGGGGTTCTTTTTTTCCGTTTGCAGGTCGACGATTGGAAGGGGGGATGCTTACTAATAGCAGGCTGTGACCGGGGTGGATCTGGTGATGCGTAGTGATGGAGTACTCTTGTTACTATAATGGCACAAACTCCTTCTCATGGATGGCAAGGAAATATACTACGCATAGCTCCCAGAGTTGAGAGGACGACATAGCTTGTCCGATGCTGAGGCACAGTTCCAGCCGTTCCTGAGACAAGTATATACGAATGGATATAAATGATGAAGCTGAAGGGAGGCAACACAGTAAAAGCATACCGAAGCTCTGGTTCATGAGGAAGCTCAAGCATTGCTGATTTGAAGGTCTTTCATGGTATCCTTAGATGTATCAAAAAAGTGGAGAATGCAATGTCACCCACGGACGGGGTACTTATGAATGAATGGTGAGTAATTAATTTGATTAAATGAATGCAAACTGTTCATTTAACAATATGACATACCTTGATCATGCAAATGTGAGGTAGTTTAGGATGCCAATTCAAGCTTGCATCGTTTTCTATTTCTTGAGAATTCAACCTGCGTACCTCCCTCTTATTGTTAGGGTATCGACTGTGATATTCATTTATGGTAACACTACAAGGACCCATGAACAAGTGTAAAGGTGGATCAAGACATAACTAACTTTTGGAATATACATGTGTGTTTGATTTCAATATATAGTGATTCATCTTTGTCTACGCTGATTGGTGCGGCATGGTGAGAGTTTGAGCCCATATTACTTGGCTGTATTCCAAGAGCTAGGTTACTGAAAACAGAGCCTTCCATGGATGGACCCTGATCCAATGCAAGTTTCCACATGAAGTCGAACTTTTGTGCGTGATCTGCTAAATCTTTGCCAACACATGATTATTCCTTTATACTTCATTCTCCTTGGTGTTAAATCTGCCCACAACTTGGCTATGCTTCACCTTCTTTTCATAATGAAATGCATATTGCTGTCTGTTGTCGGTTGTTAGATGAAAATTGCACATAAGTTATGGCCTTCATTGTGATATCCGGACTTGTTATAGACTGATCTATTGTAAGGATTGAGCCAAAGGGATGTTATTCGCTTGTCACAAGGTTTTTTTGCCAAGGGTGAGATGTCTCCTACCTTTGCGATAAGAAGTGGAGAATTCAATGGAACGTTGATTGGAAATCCATGCATCTAAAATCCCCCATTTAAAAAAAAAAAATTGTGTGAGCATGTGGATGAGTGTATGAGTGTGTGTGCGTGAGTGCATATGTGAGTGTGGGTGTGTTTGGTGGTATACATGTGTAAGGGCATGGGCAAGGATATGTGCGTGAAGAGTGTTTGAAGATAGAGGAGACTGCTGCTGAATGTATATGTGTCTGAGTGTGTGTGTGCATATGAAAACTCAAAAGTATGTAAGTGTATGAGTATGTGTTGGTGAATTTGTGAGTACAAGGGTAGTGGGAAGTAATTGTGAAGAGCACATAACATTTGAATATTGTGTTCGGGGTTGGGAAGGGCATACTCGTGGATGTCACCATGCGAGTATAAGAGAAGCTTGGGAAAAGAAGAGACTTTAATTAGGAAAAGATTCACAAGGCTATCGTATGATGGGCTGATGACTTCTATTGGGATCCCAAAGGAGGACACATTTGGGGGCAATCGTGGACTCGGAGTGAGGAAAGGTGACAAAATATAAGGAGACTAAGCAAAACATAGGTGTGTGTAAGACACTTTCCCTTGGGTTTAGAGACCATAACATTTGGGTGCGTTTGCCGGGAATTGTCTTAGAACATCTCATAGAGAGTGCTACGAGTTTGCTTGGTGCCCCAATCGTGTGGCACAACCAAGTCGATCCCAAATTTGCTTTGATCTTCATTAAAGAAATGGCTCAACAAAGGCAAGCCTGTGGTTTTGAGAAGACCAACACGATGCAAATGAATTCTCGACAAAATAGGAGATGGATATATTATGGTCCGACCATGAGACATGATGTGAACCGAGGGTGGCGATTTGGCCCAATATCAAATTATGTGAGATGCTGGAGTTACGAGCAGGTGGGGCATATAGCCAAAATATTGCCCTCATGTATGCACCCCATTGGATTTTGTCCCCACATGTGAGGACTGTGGGAAAAAGCGGTTATGTGAGCACATGTGTAGCTCAAAAGAAGTGAATGTCAGAAAGGTTGCAACAAATGGACCTGACAGGTGTGTATCTTCTCTATATGTGGAGGTTGACAAGAGCGGAGTTACTTCGTCGACAGAGACCGCAAGAGCAAGTGAGAGCAAGGACACTGGATCTCCGGACCGAGGCTTGGTAGAACTTGTGAAGAGCCTGGAATGTCAAGTCAATTGGTTGCTAGTGGAGCGGGATGGCGATAAGGTCAAGATGGAGAGAATAGAGGAAAATCAAGTGAAAATGGTAGAAGTCTTAGGAAATTGGGAAAAGCAAATGCGATCGGTGGAAAGTGAGAATAAAGAGTTAAAGGGGGAAAACAACAACTTAGAAAGACAAATCCAAACACTTCAACATGAAAGCGGTGTTAGAAGGGGAAAGCAAATGAGAAAAGAAGGCTTGGACATTAGAACTGGTCGGGTAACGATAGACTGCTACCATGTCATGATCGAAGAAGAGCCCTCAAGAGATAAGGATGACATGATGAGGAGAGTCAAACGAATGGAGCATGAAATTGAGAAGGTATAAAGCATAATTTGTCGATATAGTGATCAAGCGGGTAAGGCATGTGAGGAGTTCCACCTGGAGTTAGAAAGAATGAAAAGTGTCCAAGCAGAGAGTGATGAGAAAGTTGGACGGGTAGAAAAAGAGAATGCAAAGCTGAGTAGCAAGCTCGGTAGTTGGATGAATAAGAAAGACGACAAGACAAGAGGAGAGGTAGAGGACTGTAAAGTAGGAAAAATGGAAGGAGAGCTGAAAGCCATGTTGGATAGGTTGGATGCGTTTGAAACGGAGTTAGAAAGAACGAAGAATGAATTATCGAAGAAGGTAGATGATTTGGATGTAGAAAATATGAGTAGGATTTGGGAGGAAAGATCTATTAGAGAGGAAGTCGAGAAGTTGACCATTCAAGTTGTGAAGAGGGAGGATATTCCCTTCGGATCTGCAAAAAGGGTGAGAGAGGATAAAGAGATTGAGCAAATATGGAATCGGTTCTGAAGCATTGAATCTGACTTGTTCCAATATCATAGTGATATTGAGCACAACAAACAAGGATTAAGAGACCTAGCGGTGAGGCTTGAGGAAAGATCGATTAGAGAGGAAGTCGAGAAGTTGACCGTTCAAGTTGAGAAGAGGGAGGATATTCCCCTCGGATTTGCAAAAAGGGTGAGAGAGGATAAAGAGATTGAGCAAATATGGAATCGGTTCCAAAGCATTGAATCTGACTTGTTCCAATATCAGAGCTTGAAATATGGCACAAGAGATTAGGGCATCTTGGTGAAAGAACCTTAAAAAAAATATGTAGAGATCAATGTGTGCTTGGGATACCTAATGTATCCAAGCAACACATGATCTATAAATGTGGTGCTTGTCAGTTTGGAAAATCTCATAGGTTACCCTTCTCAAGAAAAGGCTACATGCATGAGGACTACCTTGAGCTTGTCCATACAAATGTTTGGGGACCAAGTAAGGATTCCTCAATCTCTGGATCAAGTACTTCTCAAATCAGTTTGATTCATTCTTGCAGGATAGAGGAATCAAGAGAGAAATTACAACAAGGTATACCCTTGAGCAAAATGGGGTGGCAGAGAGGAGAAATAGATTAATTGTTGAAACAACTAGGTCAATGTTAAATGAGAAAAAAATACCTAATTGCTTGTGGGAAGAGAGTGTATCTACTGCCAGTTACCTTGTAAACAGGTTAACATCCAAATCTCTTGATGGGATGACCCCATATGACGCATGGCATGGTAGAAGACCTTCACTTGATCATTGCAGGATCTTTGGATGTGTTGCTTATGTGCATATCCCTTCTCAAATAAGAGGTAAGCTAGACCCTAAGGCAGAGAAGTGCATCTTCATAGGGTATGACTTAAATCAGAAAGGATACAGGTTCTACAATCCTTCAAACAAAGGATTCATGGTCAATAGAGATGTTGTCTTTGATGAGAATGACTCTTGGTTTGAAAGTGAATGCAAGAAAGTAAAGCGACCTTATGACTTGGAAGAGGATTTTCCAAATCTCACTAAGGAGGAGCCTAATTAGATTGAAGACATCAACTCAAATGATGAGAAGATCATCAACTTAGAAGAATTCAAGGCATGGAAGTCCAAAGGCAAAGTCAAAATGAAGAAGTTGGAGGATATGCCTGAATCATCCAACCAAGCAATCAAAAGATCACAAAGGGAGAGCAAGAAGCCAATCAGATATGGGTATGACACTTCCTTAATTACTAAGCACTCTGTTTATCTTGGAAAAGACTTTTCATTTGAAGAGCCATCATCATATGAAGAGGCAAAGACAAGGCAGAATGGAAGGAAGCTATGGATGAGGAAATTGAAGCACTCAAGGAGAGTGATACTTGGGAGCTAGTGCCGAAGAAGGAGTCTATGAAGGTAATTGGTTCTAGATGGATCTACAAGATCAAAAGAAATTTTGATGGATCAATAAGCAGGTACAAAGCTAGACTTGTGGCTAAGGGTTTTGCACAGAACCAAGGAGTTGATTATGAAGAAACCTTCTCACCTGTGGCAAAAATGCCAACCATTAGGGTATTGGTAAGTGTGGCTTCATCAAAGAATTGGAACATGTATCAATTGGATGTAAAAAATGCATTTCTAAATGGCTGGATTTCAAAGGAGGTGTACATGTCTCAACCTCCTGGCTATGAGGATCCAAACAAGGTAACATATGTATGTAAATTGAACAAAGCTCTTTATGGATTGAAGTAGGCACCTAGGGCATGGAACCATAGGTTGACTACATGCCTTCAAGATCAAGGATTCATCATGAGCAAAGCAGATACTTCTCTATTTGTTAAGAGGAGTAATTCAGAGGTAATATACCTATGTGTATATGTTGATGATATCATACTCACAGGTAATGATGCTAATGTTGAGATATCAAGCTCAACATGTGATGATCCAGGATGACACGTAGCAATTTTTCGTTTCTCTGACATGTATAGTGGTCACGCCGATATATGTCAGGGATACTTCATTGAGCTTTATTACATTCATCTACCAAGAGTGATGGCACATTTTTTTCTTGCCGCTCACTCATTCGCGGACATTAGGTTTTTCCTTATGTACTGATCTTTATATATTGCACTTCTTGTATTCTTGTACATTCCTTTTATGTAATAGAAGAAGAAGAAGAAGATCATTCCTCCTTGCCTCAATCTATGTGTGCGCTTCTCCTTGGAAGTGAGAGTGTGTGTGTGTGATCTCTCTTCCTTATCTCCTTCCTCGTGACATGGTATCAGAGCCAGTGTGGCTGTAGAGAGCTCATGGAGAAGACGACGGTGAAGAGTACATGGCAAGGCGTGGAGAAAACACGATTTCACAAACGGCCTCCATTTGCTATGAAAATCGGCATGAAGGTAGAAGACCTCAAAATATTTTCCACAGTTATTCCTTTAGGTTCACTCGTTTTTGTCAGATCAAAGTTTCGGATCCATCTCGACCTCCGTTTCGAGCCCGCAAGGTGGGACCCACAGAAAAACCAGGTCAATTTCAGAAACTGTAACTTGCGTTGTGTTCAACGACACTCATATATTCCAGATCTAGATTTTCAAGCGATTCGATGTACTGTTGACACGAAAATTGTGTTTTTCTGAGATCGAATTGTCACGTCATAGTGCGATAGTGTTCAAGCAGAAGTGCTGCTTGTAGTGTTTTGCAGTGTTGTGAATTGTTGCAGAAATGGCAAACGCAGATGGAATGAGTCAGCTTATGAGCGATAAGCTGGACAATAACAACTTCCATGCTTGAAGATTCAGAATGACGAATTTCTTGATGGGAAAAGGCTAATGGAAGTACATCGAAGGAGAGAATGAAAATGCTCCGCATTTACCAGAAAGCAATCGGACTGTAGACTAGTTAAAAGCATATGAGGAATGGAATCAAGGAACACGAAAGGTAATGTATTGGCTATCTGTTAGCATACAGGTTAGCATGATTGGACACATACAAGATGCCAATACTCCAAAAGAGGCTTGGAACAGTTTGGGTCACTTTGTATGAGACTGATACAAAGGCACGGAAATTGCAACTCAAGAACGAGCTGCATACATTGGAAAAGAAGAGCATGTCGGTAAGTGACTACACTCTAAAAATCAAAAGGATATGTGAGTCACTTGAATCTATTGGCATCAATGTAGATGATGATGATAAGGTGGAAGTGTGCCTTCGTGGTTTAGGAGCTGCATATAAGCAGTTCAGAACTTCCATACAGACCAGGGAAAATATTCCGAATTTTGCTGATCTGGTATCTATGCTGATTATTGAAGAAAAGAATCTTGGTGAGGATTCAAGCTCCCAAGGAAAGCCCAGTTCTGAGCAGGTATTCTACTCTGGCAGAGGAAGAGGTAGAGGTAGAGGTTTTGGAAGTGGAAGAGGAAACAATAACCAAGACCAAGGTCAACAACAGAATCATGTAGGAGGAAGAGGACAGTTTTGAGGCAGGGGGAGCCAAAGAGGTCGCAGAAATTTCCAAATAAATTATTTAGGTAATGATATTAAAGGATGTTGAAATTGTAGTATACCTGGACACTTTGAACGTGATTGGAGGTTGAAGAATCAAAATAACAGAAGGCAACAAAACAACTATGCATCCACAAGTGCAGATAATTCTAAGAAGTTGTTTATGGTTCAACATCACATGATGAATATGATGTCTGCTGGTGTTTCAAAATCGAATGATAATGTCTGGTATGTTGATTTCGGTGCTTCAAATCACATGACCAGTCATGCAAAATGGTTTAGTAGTTTGCAGAAAATGTCAGTTCCTAGATATGTTGAAACATGTGATGATATATCGCATCCTATTGAGCATACAAGAAATATAGCATTATCTATGGAGGATGGGAAGGTAAAACCAAAAGGAAACAAAGTGGGTAGGATGTTCACCTTAAATGTGAAGATTCCTAAAATGAATGCAGCCATTGTTGCAAAAGGTGCAGGAGTTATTGCAGATATAGAGATATGACACAAATGGATTGGACATGCAAACTTGTAAAGGCTGAAACTGATGCAATCAAAGGAGATTGTCCATGGACTACCAAATTTCAAAGTTGCAAAAATGCAAAAGGTATGTGCAACATGTCAATTTCGTAAACAGTCAAGAGCATCATTTCCACATGACAAGCATGTTAGTGAGAATGTACTAGAAGTAGTACATACAGATGTTTGGGGTCCAGCAAAGACCACATGTATGGGCGGTTGCTGGTTTTATGTTACCTTCATTGATGACCATACATGCAAAGTATGGGTATATTTCATGAAAGAGAAGAGCGAGGTGTTCACTCACTTCCAGAATTTTAAAGCTATGGTCGAAAAGGAAACAGGGAGGTGCATTCAGACATTAAGATCTGATGGAGGAGGTGAATACATGTCAAATGAGTTCAATAGTTTTCTAAAAAATCATGGAATTTGGCGTCAGTTTTCATGCAGGTACATACCACAACAGAATGGCATTGCTAAACGCAAAAATAGACATATTGCAGAAATAACAAGAGCCTTGATGGCTGAGAAGAATATGCCTCATTGTTATTGGGAAAACGTTGTGCATATTGTTGTATACATCATGAACAGAACTCCGACTGGTGTTGTACATCAAGTTACACCTGAAGAGAAGTTTACAGGTAAAAAGCCAAACTTATCACATATGAAAGTTTTTGGTTGAATTGCATATGTATATGTTCCAGATGAGTTGAGGACAAAGCTTGATCCGAAAGCAAAAAAATGTGTCTTCATTGGATACTCCCTTGAGCAAAAGGGTTACAAATGTTATAACCCACTCACACGACAAGTGAAGGTGAGCAAAGATGTGGTATTTGATGAAATGTCAAGCTTCTATGCAGATGCCAAAGAAGGACTGAATCTTGAACCAAATGACAAAGAAAATGCTGAAAAATCAAGTGCAGAATCTCAAGTTTTGAGTGGACTGGATGCATCACCAAGCAATAGTTCCAACTCAAATCCATGGAGTGGAAGATTGCGTGGAAATTTCAGTCCAGCAAATTCATCAAATACATCCAAGAAAGGTAAAGAAAAGCTTTCTGCTGGTAGTAAAACATGTGTAGGTTTTGAAGATGTTGATGGAGATTCAAGTGGTTCAGAAAAGATTCTTGATGAGGAACTTGGATTGCCCTCTGTGAAGACTCGAGGAGTAAGAAGGGCACATGCAGATGATACAAGAAGAAGTGACCCAGGACCAAGAAGATCTAGGAGGATGTGTAATTCAGTGCAACGATTGACATATGATAGTTGCATGGCTCGCCATTGTGCCTACATGACAAAGGTAATACAAGATGCTGAACCTTCTTGTTTTGAAGATGCAATTGGTAATGCAGATTGGGAAAAAGCTATGGATGAGGAGATGGCTGCACTTTATGGAAATGATACATGGAAGTTGGTTCCATTGCCACAAGGAAAGAAACCCATAGGCTGCAAATGGGTTTACAAGGTAAAGCATAATGCTAATGGTAGCATAAGCAGGTATAAAGCACGATTGGTAGCTAAAGGTTATGCACAGACATATGGCATTGATTATGAGGAAACATTCAGCCTTGTAGCTAAAATGTCTACCGTCAGAACACTTGTTGCATTAGCTATAGCAAAAGGATGGACTTTGCATCAGATGGATGTGAAGAATGCTTTCCTACATGGTGAGTTATAGGAAGAAGTATATATGGACCAACCACAAGGATATGAAGATTCAAAGCATCCAGAATATGTTTGCAGGTTGCAAAAGGCTTTGTATGGGCTAAAGCAAGCCCCTCGTGCATGGCATGCAAGGATTGCTGATTACTTAACCAGCATTATGTTCTCTATGTGTGATGCAGATCACTCACTATATGCAAGGAAGGCTGATGATGGCATCACTATTGTGGCTATTTATGTTGATGACGATTGTAGGTGGTGATAATGAAGAAAGGATCAAAGAGGTAAAGAAACTTCTTATGCAAGAATTCAACATGAAAGATCTTGGTGTGTTGCGCTATTTCTTAGGCATTGAGTTTATACATACAAAAACAGGTATATGGATGTTGCAAAGGCAATATGCCTTGAATATGCTACAAAAGTATGGTATGGATGATTGTAAGCCAATTTCTATGCTGTTAGATCAGAATTTGAAATTGGATACTACATCAGGTGAAGCATTGGAAAATGCTACTATGTACAGGAAAATTGTGGGAAGTCTTATATATCTCACAATTACAAGGCGTGATCTAAGTTATACTATTGAACTTGAAAGTCAGTTTATGCAGGTTCCCAGGAAGCCACATTTGGATGCTCTGAGGTGCACTCTACATTATGTGAGTGCTACTTTGGATTATGCATTGTTTTATGAAGCTGGTGTGGAGTTGAAGGTTCATGGATACACTGATGCAGATTGGGTTGTTGGTACATAGCAGCATACAGTTAGCACGGAACCCTGTTTTCCATGTTAGAACAAAGCATATCGAGGTACATTATCATTTCATCAGAGAGAAGGTATTAGCAGGTGATATTGATCTTGTTTATGTGAGAACAGATGAGTAGGTTGCTGATATTTTCACCAAAGCACTTGGAGCTGAGAAGTTAAAGAAGTTTCGAGAGATGCTTGGATTACAGGATATGGAGTTTAGCTTGAGGGGGAGTGTTGAGATATCAAGCTCAACATGTGATGATCCAAGATGACATGTACCAGTTTTTCGTTTCTCTGACATGTATAGTGGTCACTCCTATATATGTCAGGGATACTTCATTGAGCTTTATTAGATTTATCTACTCAGAGTGATGGCACATTTGTTTCTTGCCAGCTCACTCATTCACGGACATTAGGTTTTTCCTTATGTACTGATCTTTATATATTGCACTTGTTGTATTCTTGTTTTCAGGTCATTCTTGTACATTCCTTTTATGTAATAGAAGAAGAAGAAGATCATTCTTCCTTGCCTCAATCTGTGTGTGTGCTTCTCCTTGAGAGTGAGAGTGTGTGTGTGAGCTCTCTTCCTTATCTCCCTCCTCGTGACAGCTAATGGCATCAAATAGATTAAAAATCAAATGATGCAAGAGTTCAACATTAGAGACCTTGGATCACTAAAATATTTTCTTGGACTTGAATTAGTCTATACTAACTTTGGAATCTATATTACTCAGAGAAAGTACATAGAGGATATGTTGAATAAGTTTCAGTTGCAAGATGCCAAGGTAGCAAGTACTCCAATGGAGGTAAACCAAAAGTTAAGTGCTCATGAAGGTGATAAGCTTGAGAATATTGCAGGTTACCAAAGCATAGTGGGAAGCTTGAACTATGCTACATTGACAAGGATTGATATTGTTGATGAAGTAAGTGTTTTAAGTCAATTTATGCACAAACCTAGGGCACCTCATTTGGAAGCTCCCAAAAGAATTTTGAAGTACCTTAAGGGGGCACTCAAAATCAAGGTTTATATTTTCCTTATATCTCAGACTTGGACATCAAGATATATTCAGATGCAGATTGGGCAGGTTGCAAAGATGATAGAAGGAGTACCTCAGGATACCTAGCCTTTGCAGGTGATAAACCTATATCATGGTCTTCAAAGAAGCAACCTACTGTTACTTTGTCTTCTACAGAGGTAGAGTATAGAGGATTGGCCAATGCTACTCAAGAGGCCAGATGGATCATATTGTTATACATAGGTTCGGGTTTGCATACTACATCTCCAATGATTTTGGGAGATAATACAAGCTCAGTACATCTTGCAACAAATCCTATTTATCATGCTAGGACAAAGTATATAGAGGTCCACTATCATTATGTGAGAGAGAAGCTATTGAGCAAGGAAATTCAGTTGGCATATGTATCAACTAACATGCAATGTGCAGACTTATTGACTAAAGCATTAGATGGTACAAAACTTTGCAGGTTTAAGTCTATGATTGGATTGCAGGACATTCAAGAAGATTGAAGAAGAACAAGCCAAAATGTTTGGCTTGAGGGTGAGTTTTTTGTGCAAATACCAAGCCTACACATTTGGCTAGAGTTTATGAACAATTGAAGCTCCATGGAAACCATTGCTGGGAAGTTTTTTTATCTTTACCATTTGTGTGTTGACCTAAGTACCAACTTAGGGACTTGCGGAGAAAGAGACTATACCTCAATCCCCTCTCAAGTGCATACAGTGGGGATACACGCTTTTAATTATCAATCCAAAGAGTATACAAACCTAGCCGAGTGTATGAGGACATGCAATCATGTGATGATCAATGCAAATGGACTACTCAAAGAGTGTAAATAAGACAAAGACTTATCCAAACAAGCTCCAACTGTTGGTCAAGGCGAAACGATACTTGGTGCAGTAGCTGTCAGTATTTTGGACTTTTCTCCTAGCTCTGAACTCCAAATATAGCGAATAGCATATGCGTTTCGAAGCTCTCGAGAAGACGCATCCAATGGCAGTGGTTTCACTCAATTCTGACGCTCCTACTTCAAGTTATGAGCAAAATACAGAGTCGCGGGAATTCTTTCCCACACTACAACACTTCCTACACTTCGCACACACCTTACCTACAGCAAATAGACACTTTCATGGATAGATAACACTTACAAGCACTCTTTCCAAGCAATACACATGCATACAACCTCACAGAGAAGAAGATATGGAGTGAAGAAGACACAAATTCGAATTTATGTGCTCTCTATTCTCACAATGGCAAAAAGTTCTTTACAAAGAGTCACATTTGACTTATATACTAGTGCCCTAAAAATGGTCCTTTCACACAAGAGACCGGCACTTTATTCACTAAAAGATTAATTTCCTACTATTTTACATGGGTAAGCTTCTAATCTTCTGTGGGGATGCATCTAGAGGACTCCTCTAGTGCCTTTACAACGGAAAATATATTACAAGAATGATTATGATACAAAAATATGATGTTCAAATCGGAAAAATTTTGGGACCCGTCTTTTTCTCTGCTTTGTGCTTTCTTTAGCTCTGCAACACTCTCCCCCTCTTCGTCTCTGTCGTCCCTTGACAGGCTTTGCTTCTTGTCCTTAGTTTGTTGTCCGCACGCATCCAGTGGTCAGTATTGCCTGATTCTTGATCTTGCATTACGTTTTAGAGGCGCTCTGATTTGTCCTGGTTGCACACATCGAACCTTGCTGTGTTATTCACTTCTCTTCTCTGCACGCAACCTTTGCTCATTGTTACCTGTTTATAAAACAGGTGTTTAGTTTTGACGGCCTCTTCTTAATTCTTGTTTTACATTCTCTGGGCCTGATGCATTTGTCTTGCTTGATAAGTCGGGTTGCCACGCACGCCACTAGTGGAAGGTATGAAGATGTGGTGCTTCAGTCTTCGATCTGGACCTTCCACAGATCAAGAGGTTGAAGCACCCATGTGGGTTACATCCTTTCCTTGGTGTGTGTGCCCCTGCGGGGCTCTGTGCAGAGATGGGTGTTGCGCCCGTGCGGGGCTTCTGGCAGAGATATATCTTCAGATGTTTCCTTTTAGTGAAGCTGCTTCTTTTGTTGTCTTCTTCTTTTCTTCTTTTTACTTGACTCTCCCTCAACACTGCCCCCTTCCTGGACTCTGTCGTCCCCGATAGGCTTTTTGTGGCAATGTGTGTAGGTTTGGATGGCTTGTTGCTCTCTTTGGTTTAGCAGATTAGCGTGACATAGCATGAGCTCCTTCCATTGCTGAGACTTTACTCCGTCCTCTGGCGCCTTTCTATGATCAGCAAAGAAACTTGTCTCGTAGGCCACCAGTCTTGCATTCAAATTGGAGGTCATTTTAATAAAAATCTCTAAATCCATTTCAAAGAAGCCTGTAAAGAATGCTTCTTCAAAAGTCTGCATATATGTTGATGGCAGAAACATGAGACGAGAAAAATATGCCATAATAGTTAACCGGCTGGGAATAGTAGATAAATAAAAAATTAATGCCTCCGATCCTTGCGTAATTCCGATGAAGTTCAAAAATGTATACTGTGCATGTTGGAACACTTTTATTACCGTCAGGAACATGCTAAAAATTTTATTTGTCATTTTGACTGCTAAATTTGGAACGGTAGCATATCTTGCAAGCCAAAATTCCATGGTTTTGACCATGTATTCCTCTGTCGGTAGGTAGTTATGTGGTGGACTAGGTAATAGTGGATAATTTAACCACTGGTTATTAATGCTGCCTTGTCGTTGGCCTTCCCAAAATTGCATCCAGGCTCTTCTACGGGGTAGTGGGCAAAATGATGGGTTGACTTGAAGCTCATACGGGGATGCTTCCCACTGTACCCGTAGTGTAGGGTTCTTTTCCAAGAGCTTTCTTCTCCATATTGGATCTGCTTCCTCAAACTCAGCTTGAGTGTAGTTAAACGTGTTATACCGGAAGTGGAGATTGTGATCCGGTTCTTTATTTGTCGTATGCTTTATGTAAGACCGAGTTTGTTCCTTCAATAGCCCGTATGGTACATTGAATGGCCTGAGTATGTGCTCGAGTTGCTTGCTGTCAATTTGAGCCTCTTTCATTAATTTGATAATTTGATCCTCAAACTCCGCAGTAAGCTGGGACACCAGTAGTGCCCTGTCTGCCCGGCTTAGTTCTGCAATGTCTCGAATGTTAGGTTCAATGGGAACCTCCTTTTCCACCCTTATTGGTGAATGATACGAGGGGGGAGAGAGAGGACGTACCTCTTCCTCCACAATATCCGTGGTCTCTTGTGGAACTACTGGTGTCCCCTGTTTTGCTCGCTGCACTAATTGCTCCTGAAGCTGTTTGATTAAATCATCTTTTTTCTTGTTTTCCTCTTCGGCCTTAGCAATGGTTGCCTGGTGTTTAATTAGCTCCTGAGCCACAATATTCATGTGCTCTGTGTCTTCCTTACACTGTCGCAGGTAGTTATTCTCTGCTTTTTTCCATTTCGTTCTGAGGGCAGCTGTGTCCTCCATGTATCTCTTTTCCCAATCTGTAATGACAGCTTGCTCCTGTCTGAGCTGGTCTTCTAGTTTAGTGATCTGTTCTTCCAAGTTCTTGAGATTTCCTTGTTGGTTATCAGTAATTGCGAGTGGCTGATCACTAATGAGAGCTGTCATCAACTCTTTATTTCGTTGTCGCATATTGTCAGCTTCCTCCATACTGACTTTAAGCTGAGACTCTAAGATTTTACTTCGTGCTTGAATACGTGTCTTCTCAGTCTCACTCATCTCTAATTTCCTTATTAATTCCTGGACTTGTTCTTTCAGTTTTGTCTGCTCTATTTCTAGCATGTTGTTTCGTGTTTTGACCTCTTGAACTTCCTTTTCTTTATTCAGAGCTTGTTCTCTTACCTTGGATAATTCTTCAGAAAGATGTTTACCTGCTCTTTCAAGTTCTTTCTTGTCTCGCATGGCTTGGTCGTAATCTTCATCAGCGTCAAGCATCAATTGTTGTGTGTCCAGAGCTGTTCTAATCATATCTTGCACAACAGGCTTGAGCTGAGCTATGTCTACATTCAGCCATGTCTTCGCTATTCCTGGAGTCTCTCCTGTTTGCACATCTTTGCCTTTTGCCACCTGGATGGTTTCATTATGCGGTTGTCTAACTTGCAGTTTCATTATGCGGTTGTCTAACTTGCAGTTGTATTCTGGGTTGTTCATCATCTCCTTTTGCTTCATCCTTTTTAGTGGCACTCCCCTGAAATGTGACATCCATTGGGGAAGGTTCTGCCACAACCCTGATTGGTGTGAAGGGTTCTTCCGTTTCTATAACATTTTCCTCATTCTCCATTCTTGATATCTCCACATCTGTCTTTGTGCTTGTGGCTTTCCTATCCTCTTTCATTTCTTGATTGACTGGCTTGAGGCCTTCTGGTTCTTCATGATAGTCAACTTCATTTAATTCGGTCCATTGCCCATCATCCTTCGATTCGCTTCGAATATCAACATCCAACAATGATGTGTCCTTTCCTTCTTTGTCCTGTGATGAAGAGCTGGAATTATCTAATCCGATTTCGCGGTATCGGTGAACTTTAGTGAGTCTTCTTTTTGTTTTTAATTCCTGTTGTGATTGCTGATAATGATGACCTTGCACTGGTAAGTTGATTTGTCCTTCCGTGTATTTGTGCGTCTCTTCTAGTGCTTTAGTCGATTCTTCTTCCGTGATTTGTTTCTGTCCGGCAATGGTCACGTTGGGAAGCACATGGACTCTTTTTGTCATAGGTTCTCCTTCTTCATCTTTCTTGATTTCTCTTAGTCTTTTTGTGCCTCTCATTCTCGGCTGAGAACTTGTTTCGGCTTCTTCTCCGCTGATGGCAACCTTCTTTTTTTTAGGGACCGTGGCTGGTTTTGCATATTGAGCTAGCTTCTCTGAAGTTGGCATCTCTCTCAAACAATTCTTCATATCCAAAGCTTCATATATCAGACGTGATAGCCGAACTACCATTCAAAAATTTCTTCTGGCCCCACTTCTTCTGGGCTTCAAATAATCTTTCCTGAACATAGCCTGTCAAATTCACTTTGTTCCCAATTTGTCTCATGGCATGCGATAGTAATTGTACGATTATCTTCTGTGGAGCGATATACTTGTGCATGCTTGGGAAACAAAAGTGTTGATGCACCAATCGGACAACATCTTCTATGTCAATTCTGTTTATATCCAAAAATGATCTCTTCTTGGGATCATGGCACTCTGCTTTGACATTTGTGACGCCGTCTTGCTTCCATCCAAATGCTCTGTTGATTAATTCGCGTGTGAATTGGATGGTCTTCCAAACTCCGACTTTATCCAAGACGCGTGCTTCAGGAACTGATATCTTTGTAGCTGCAGGTTGCATGGTGTTCATTACTTGTGCACATCTCTGAAAATCTGGCACATAGATTGGCAACTTGAGGAATGCCTCTATGCCTACTTGTGTCCATACATCTTCAATATGAGATAACCCCTGTATGATTGTTTTGAAGTCCTGTGACATGATAGGAAAATAATGATCTGTGTCCATAATTTTGATAGTTGCCATGAAGATGAGTTCTGCCACAGGTTGGTCATCCCGGAACCAGTGACCTCTTGCTTTTGTAATGGACTCGAGTGGGAAAAGCTGGACCTCTTCCTCTTGCGTAGCTTCAGAACTAGTAGACGCCATCTGCACTCGATATAGAGCATGAATTAGTTGCCATATATTATCAGAAATCCTCCTTTGTTTATTTGTGATAAGCTCGATAATGCTCCGAGTGAACGGTGTCGTCCCTTTCCTGTGTGTGTGAGAAAGGTAATACCTGGATTTTTCACATTTTTAAGTATATATATTTTTTTATATTTTCCTCTGAAAGAGAAAACAGAAAAGTTAGTTTATAGCCGAAGCGGTTATTAATTTTTTTTAGTATTTTTCTTAATGTATGTACAAGTGCTCTCCTATTTTCCAAGAGGAAAATGTGCTTGACTATCCTGAAATAGAAGAAGGATGTGCCGAATGCTTGGCCTTGTAATGTGGCCCTATCATGCATACTTTGGGTCTCAAAGGCTCCATATGTGTGCAATTGGAAGTAGTGGTTGCTGCATGTTGTTTATTTTGTCTTTAGGTATCCAAATCTGCTTCACTTTGCTGTGCCTTGTTGTACGTTGCCTAATTCCGATGAATGTGGCTCTTTTCTTGTTGTATGTCTGCTTTATCTGATTTGCAAATCTCGGAATGGCTCGGTTTGCCATTACAGACTCCTTCTTTCTCCAGTAACTCTTTTTTTGTGGCTGTTTTGCCTGTGGACCATATTGGTTCTTCTTGTGCTGAGGATCATCATTTCGGTTCGGTTTCTTTGTAGCGCATGACTTGGGAATCCAGATTTGCGAACGATCCTGTTGAGCGGCTACTACTTTCTTTGGGATCCATATTGTAGCAATTCGTCGATGACTTCGTTGTTCAGACTGAGTTGGTTTCTCCTTTGATTGTTTGTTCTGATGTCGGTTATGCTTCTGTCGTCGAAGATACTCCTCCACTTGCTCTTTCTTTATCCACGCTTGATTAGAGTATGGAATAGGGTATATTTTAATAGGTACAGATTTTGAATTACTCAGAGGACTAGTCTCTTTTATGCATGGTGCTTCAGTGAGGTGAGTTTCAGATAGATTGACACTCTCGTGACTTGCTAGACTAGAAGATTGTGTGCAATCAGAATTCGATGTGTCCGCACATATAGTACTTGACGAAGATGTCTCTATAGTGCTAGTGATCATACATTCAGGACTTTGTTCATTAGAATGATTTATTTGCTCCATGCTCACAGATTTGATTGGTCATTCGTCTAACAGACTGAATACTTCACGATGTCCTATCCTGGCTGAGATATATCCCAACGCCAATTGAATGGTCACCTCATATTCGTAAATCCAGTCTTGGCCTAACACTACCTCTTCAAGTAAATCTTGATCATGACACACTAATAATTTTTGTTCCATAGTGTTGTTGCCAAGATGCAACGGTAAGGTGATCTCACCTATGCATTGAGTAATCGTTCCTCCTATTCCTATCAACTGTGCCATAGATGGGCGTACCTCCTCCTTGAGTTTTTGGGTCAAAGAAAGCTTGATACAGCTTACAGTAGCTCCTGTGTCAATGAGAGCATCCACCAAGTGGTACTCCGTTTTACCTACTCCCAAATTTAAATATGGTTGCGTTCTCTGCGATCCTAGGTTTTGAGTGGCTCTAAAATTAGCCATTGGGATGAGTTCTTCTCCTAGTCGATATCTCTCATCTCGCTCTCTCATCCACTCTTTCCGTTTCTTTATTCGTTCCAAAGCTTCCTGTCTTGCTTCTTCTCGTATCCTTTCCTCCTCTAGGCGTCTATTCTTACCTTTGATTAATCGAGACATTGTTTCTTCGGTCAATGGTTCTAGATATTTTTTTACTCTACACCCACTGATGTAGTTTGGTAACACGTCTCCATCTAAGGTTGCTAAGTTGATGGCTCCACTTGTAGATATACGATTAATGATTAATGGACCATATCCTCTCTTCTGCAACTTCTTAGCGTGTTGTTTCAAGGTGTATACCAAAACTAAATCTCCTTCCTTCAAATTTTTGTCCTTAATATGCGCATCAAAGTAGGCTTTCTGTCGTCGTTTAGCAGCATAAATACCTGCCACTGCTTGTAACCTAGTTTCATGAAGCTTTTCTATTTGATCCAATTGAGCTGATAGTTCATGTCCTGTCCACTCGTAAATAGTTGCTACTCTCAGAGTGGGAATTAAGAAATCAATTGGCAAAATAGCATTTTGTCCATACACTAAGTTAAAAGGAGTAGTGCCTATTGCGGTTTTATAGGCTACTCGAAATGCCCATAAAGCATGATGTAACTGCTTATCCCAATCTGATCTACCATTGTTAACAATTTTGGTGAGAACTGTACACAAGATTTTATTCAAACTTTCGGCTTGTCCATTGGCTTGTGGGTGATAAGGGGCTGATTTCTTATGAATTACCAAGAATTCATTCAATAAAGCTTCTATAACTTCATTAACAAAGTGCGTACCTCTATCACTCACAATTTCTATTGGTAGTCCAAATCTAGTGAAAATGTTATCAAAGAGAAACTTGGCCGTGGTTCTTGCGTCATTTTTTGTGGTTGCTTTGGCTTCAACCCATTTGGTCAGGTAGTCTGTGGCTACAATTATATATTCGGCATGGGATCCTTTTGCTGGTGGGCTAATAGGTCCTATGAAGTCTATTCCCCATTTCGTGAAAGCTCTAGCACTCATCATGGGTCTAAGTGGCATCTCATCTCTTCTAATCGGATATTTCGTTCGTTGACAATTATCACACCGTTGCACATATGTTACGGCATCTTGGTGTAGAGTTGGCCACCACATTCCAGCAAAGAGGATCATTTTTGCTGTTTTATCTGCAGAGAAATGTCCTCCTGCAGCTCTTGTATGAGCCATCTCTAAAACAGAAAGATATTCGTCTTCGTGAATGCACATTCGTAATTGGTTATCTTTCCCTTGTTTAAAAAGTTGTTTTCCTACAATGGCATAATCCTTACTTTGTTCTTCAAGTGCACGTTTCCTTGCTGAAGTAGCTCCTTCGGGGTATTCTTGAGTTTTCAAGAAATTTACCAGTGGCATGCTCCATCTTGGTGCTATTGTAGAATAGCATAAGGTAGAGTTCTCATCTGGGATTTGTTCTTGACAGGTCTGACAGGTTGATACATAGTTATGTGCATCTCTTTGTATGGTTGGCCAATATATGCCAAACCTCTTGAGTGTTTGCCACGTTCCATTTGCATTCAAATGAGTTTTCCATTGGTTTATGTGTGCTTTCTGAAGCCACATTTCTTGTTCCTCCTCTTCCACGCATCTCATTAATAATCCACTTGAATCCTGGTGATACAAACTTCCCGCAATGATATGAAGGTTTTTAGTCTTCTAAAGGTCTTGGGTTTAGTTTGGTGTGATCCCATCTTTCGGTCCATGTGTAAGTATAGGGATCAACTTTTCTGCCCATTGAGGACATACTTCCAGGTTAAACAGGTACGTATCTGGCAGATCATCTGTTACTCCTATGGGTGGTTCTCCATGGGTCATTCTTGATAAGTGATCTGCTCTTATGTGGGTATTTCCTTTCTTGACTACTACTTCAAAATCAAATTCCATTAGCAATAAAAACCATCGTACTAGTCGTCCTGTATTACAAGGCTTATTGACTAAGTACAGTAGGGCTTGATGATCAATGAAGAATTTGAATTTGTTTGCCAACAGGTAATGTCTGAACTTCTTGACTGCGTACACCATCCCTAGGCCTTCTCTCTCCGTGGTAGTATAATTGCGTTCTGCTTGATTTAATTGTCGTCTTGCATAGGCTATAGGGTGGTCTAATTTTCCTATGTCAGCAGGTTGAGCTAAGATGCAACCAATGGCAAACTTGGAAGCATCCACATGAATGTGAAACGGTTTATTCCAATTGGGGACTCGAAGGATTGGTGCTGAACTCAATCGCTTCTTTAACTCGTTGAAGGCTTTTTCACATTCTTCGGTCCAATGAAATTGTGTCAATAATGCATAAAGAGGTCTAGCAATTATGGCGTACATATGTATGAATCTTCGATAGTATCCACAATGTCCCATAAATGCTTGAACTTCTTTAGCAGTCTTAGGTCTTGGTAAATCCAGAATTACTTTGATTTTGTCTTCATCTGTTGAAATCCCATTCTTAGAGACAATAAGTCCTAAGATTTTTCCTTGTCTAACCATGAAGACACATTTTTCAGGGTTGAGGCATACTCGATATTGTCGTCATTTGGCAAAGATCTTTTCTAGTTCAGGGATATGCTATGATCGTATAGTTGAATAAGTACAAAGATCATCCACGTATACCTCCATACTTTTTCTCAGAAATTCCTTGAACACATGACACATCAATCTTTGGAAGGTAGCTAGGGCATTAGTCAAACCAAAAGGCATGACTCTAAAGGCGTATACTCCCCATTCAGTTGCGAACGCTGTTTTATGTTGGTCCTCAGGAGCAATGGCTACCTGATTATACCCTGAAAAACCATCCAGGAAGCTATAGACTTCCTTTCCTGCTACCCTTTCCAAGAGATGATCCGTAATTGGTAAAGGATAACTATCCCTTATGGTCGCGGCATTTACTTTCTTCAAATTGATGCACACTCTTAACTTTCCATTCTTTTTCGGTACAACCACCAAAGGTGACACCCATTCTGTGTGCTCAATTTCGTATATGAATCCAGCATCTAATAGTTTGTCTATTTCTTCCTTTATTTTTGCTGAATACACATCATTGTATGTATATGGTCTTTGTTTAGAAGGTTTGGCTTCGGATGTCATGGGAATTCTATGCGCACATATAGAAGGGTCGACTCCTTTCAAATCCTTATATGTCCAAGCAAAGACATCCCGATATTCTCTTATGAGACGAATTAACTCTTGTTCTTCCTCTAATGAGACATCCTGTCTTATGAAGGTACATCGTTCTTCTCCTTCTTCTACAGTTACTACTATCTTCTTGGTTTGTTCCTTATTATCATATGCTATTCCAGGCTGTGCTTCTCTTTTCGGCATTTGAATAGCGATTTTTCTCTCCTCTACTTCATATTTTTTAAAGTGAGCTGGTACCTCAAATTGGTCTTGGGGTTTGTTTTCTTCATCTTCTGATTCTCTTTCAAATTCTAATTCCCCTTTCTGAGTGAGTTCCTGGTGTTTTTCATTGGCTGTGATATTTATGTTGGTGGTACTATTCCCTAGATCCATTGGTTTGGGCTCCATTTCAATGCTCTCGTAGTCCTCCTTCCAGTCTTTCTCGATCACTTCTCCTTCTTCCGCCTCTTGAAGGACTACCACATACAGGCTAACATCATAACCCTCCTCATCGATACATTCGTTCAAGGTCACTACTTCTTCGTTTACGCAGACATCGAGGGTAGCTAAAATTTCCATCCAACCGTGTGGTTCAAATTCTTCATCCGGAAACACTTGTGGCATGTAAGCAGGATCTTGTACAGACTTCGCTATTCCTCGTTTCTGCTGCCATCCTTTTCTTCTCTCCTCTTCTTTCTTTGCAGCTTGGCATATCCATAGATGAGTGTCCTCATTCATCCAAGATTGATCACTAGAACCTACACTATGAATTGATTGATCGTCTTCCTCCTTATGAATCTGATTCCATTGTAGAGGTGGAACATCTTGATAAGTGTACGTATGTAGGTTTATTCTAGTGGTGGTTCCTACATCTTGTAGGTATACCGCGTCTTTTCCCCAATCTTGTACAACCTTTAACTGTCTCATGAAAGGCCTTCCCAGGATCATTTCATAATTGCTTGGCCTTTCGAAGTGACAAATTGCTAGAGTGTGTTCGAATTCCACTCCACACGTAGTGAAGACTACTCATTCCAACAATCCTAAGGGTCTTTCTGTATGTCCATCTGCCATTTGTATTTTCATGCGTGTTGGTCTTAATGCTGGTTTTCCCCATTTCTCCCAAATTTCTTTGGTAGCAATACCAACACCAGCTCCCGAATCTAAGATGGCTTTGGTAGTGTAACCCCTGTAAGTAATTGGAAGACAGGTATTTCCTTCATCTCCCTCACTAAATTTTCCTACTTTATCCACTGGAATTCTCACCGTGTTTACTTCGTCTGCTATTTCTTTCTTTTCCTCCTTGACTTCCCATTGATTGATTAATTTCTCTTTCAAATGTGGTTTTACCTTCATCAGTTCTTCGAATGTTAGGGTACAAGGGATTTTTACCTCTCTAAGGCGTTGTATGATCTCAGATGTTTGAACTGATGGGTTCGTTTCTCGTTTCCTCATTGAGGGAATGCGATACAATTCTGAATTGTGTTCGTACTCCCCTGTGTAATTGGGCAGTTCCTTTACATCTTCCTCTCCTTGGTCACTTGCATCCATTGGAAAAACTTCTTCTGAATTCAGTTCAGGTATTGAACCCTCTATTTCGTTTTCTGCTTCTAACTCTTCAAATGGTGGTTCAATTCCTTCCACTTTCTTCCATTTGTCCTCTTGAACTCGTGCCCATAGATCCTTAGTCCATTCTCCTTCCACTTCAAGAACTATGGATCCTTCCCTTCTCTCAATACCACATTCGTCATTCTGTGTTCTATTTACTTCAGGCTTTTCATGAATGTTTACACACTCTTGGAATTCTCCTTCAGAAATTCGGGTATTGGGTAAAGGCGATGCAGGTTTTTCTAAGGTCTGTTGTGCAACTTCTATCAATTTCCTGCAAATCTCTAGTCTTTCTTTTTCTAAGTCGCCTCTTGGATATTCTTGCTCGTGTTGTTCTATGGTAGGTCCTGCTCTTACTCATGCCTTGTATGCCTAAATCCACATGGCTAATTCTTCAGGCATAGGATCTGCTAACACTGATCCTACCTCTTCTTTTTTGTCATGTTCATTTTTGTTTCCTTCTTCCCTCTTCGGTTCTTCCTTTGGTTTTTGTTCGTTTTCCTTCTTTTCCCTCTTTTGTAATAACTTCTTTTCTTTTATCCTATCTCTTCGATGCTTCCATCTCTGGGACCTTTTACTTGCAATACTTTTCTCCGGCTCTTCTGAGTCTTCAACTCTCTGAGGGATGGGTGTGTCCCTCTCCTTGTCACTCTGGTTGTTCTCCTCCGTTTTATCAGGGGTCTCTCTGGCTTTGGCTCTCGTTATTGCTTTCAATGGTACTGTGTGCTCTTTATCACTCCCTGATGATTCAATTACTTCTATTACATTGATTTGTACGTTAGATGTAACCTTGTTGGGATTCTTGGGGCAGTCTCTGAAAAGGTGTTCCTTACCACAATCACTACAGTAGCCTTCCCAGACTCGTTGTGGTGGTGGTGGGTTTGGCAATGTACATTCTCTGATATAGTGATCACCTCCACACCTGTAACATGGTCCTCTGGGTACAGGCGGTCTCTTCATGGGTCGGGGTGGTATGGTCGCTCTAGGAGCTGTGTACATTAATGACACATAGTCCTGCTCATATCCGTATGAACTGTCTGAAGCTTCCATGCCATAGGCATATGGTTCATACAGTTGTCCATATTCCATCATTGAGCTTTCATAATTAGGGTATGTTCCTTGACTAGGGTCATAAAACGAGTCATATGGTTCATTACTAGTCAATGGTGTAGCTGGGACTATTGCTCTCTCTAGGTTTTCTTCAGGTTGAGCAATCTTGACTGGGACAACGTTCTGAGGATGGGGCGGTTGTTGTCCTAGTACTGGTTGTGGTTGTGTGTATCCTTGATATGCATATGGTCGTGGCACTGGTGCCTGCGGCTGGTAAGTGGGGTATCTAAAGGCTTCACCTCCCTGATCTCTCTGAGGGTATCCATAAGGTCTCATGTATGGCTGTGCAGGTCTCACTTGCCTATTGTAAGGGCAATTTTCTATATTGTGATTTGTATATTTTTGTTCCACACTGCAATATTGTAGAGGTCCTGGGACAATGGGTCTATTATAAGCATAAGCAGGTGGTGGGACTACTCCCCTAGTACACAAGTGAGAAGGATGATCTCCTCCGCACTGCATACATCTTTTGAGCATGGGTACTCTCATAGGGTTATTGGGGTAGTTCCTCTGTCCTTGAACGTTCAACTTTTTCGCTAACAGATCGGCTATTTCCTCTACATTGTTTTTAGGAATTGATGAGTTACTGGCCGAATCTTCACTCTTCAAGCTTCCTTGAGGTATTTTCAGGTCCTCTGCTAGGTTATCTTCTAGGTCTATGCATTCCTTCATGCATTCTTGCTAAGTCTGGACCCTTTTCACATACACCAATGATCTTAAAGATCCGTTCAACAATCCTTCCAAAAATAATGACACCATCTTATTTTGTGTAGGTCTTTCTTCTACCGGGCATCTGTCTACATATTGCTTGAATCTTCTTGCAGCCAATCTCACTGATTCGGTAGGGACTTGTTTGAAGCTATGGATCAATGATGACGAATTGTTTTTAATTCCTGATTTAGTAAATTCCTCAATCATTTCTTGGTATACTTGCTCCATGTTCTGAAAGGTATTAGGGTCCAATGGTTGAAACCATGCTAACGCTATGTCTGATAAAGTAAGACCAAAGGACTCATATTGAATAAAAAAGTCTTCTACCTGTTCGGCTCTGATTACTTGTTTAAATTCCGCTATATGATTGTAAGGTTCACTAGAGCCATCATAGTGATTTCTCATGCATTTGGCAACTTGGATCGGCCTTAATCGTCTTCCTGCTTCGGGTGTTCTAGGCATCACAGGGAAAATTGGTCTTCCTATGGGTATGCCTGGTCCTCTTACTATCGGTGGTCTGACTGGAGCATGAAGTCCATGCCTTGGGTCAATAGTTGGCTGAGGTCGGTAATTAGGGTTAATTGCAGGCATTGCGAACTGCACAGGTGGTCTGACTGGGATTTGAGTTTGTTGTGTTTGTTGTGTTTGGCCCGACTGTTGATATGAACCATTATGGGACGTTCCCAGTGGGTTTCTTGAGGTAGTGGCTTGGTCCCTAGGGGGAAACACTGGGATATTCTGATATTTCAACTCTGCTCTTTCTGCTTCTGTTATGGGCCAATATCTTCTCTGATTTTTATCCAGATATGTGATAATGGTGGAAAAATCTGGATCTTGCAACTCATAGATGGTGACTGGATTAGGAGCAGCTTCCCAAATTGAGGAATGTGCTCTAAGGAGATGCTCCATCCCATTGATCAAATATACATCCATTAAGGTGTCATCCTGGGGAATCAGATCTCCTCTCCATATCCTAGCAACCGTAGATCTTCCTCTAGGTGTAGTTACTTCTTGCTCTTCATCCCCTCCTCCATTTAAGTTTGAAGCGTTATTTTCTTCCCCAATTTCATTAATGTTTTCTGGGTGTTCTGTGACAACATATTGGATATCTCTTTGTCCATGTAAAGTCCTCCTACGTACTTGACTGCTGGTCTAGGCACTATGTAAGCTTCTGATGCTTTCTTTAACCTGGCCACTGATCTGTTTAGACCATCCAGATAAATAGGGATCTCATTTTGGTTGGTGTTCACATACTCCAAGGAGGTCCTGTACTCTCCCTCAATGATTGACATCATGCCAATCATGGGTACTGTGTTCTGCATATCCTCTGAAGCCATGGGAATTTCTTCCTCTGACTCACTGGAGGTCTCAGAATAATGTGAACGGTTACTTGGCTCTGCTACACTACCTACAGAAGAGATTACACTTCTTCGGCTTCCTAGGGTTCTTCCGGATCTCAGGTTCATCCACTTCTAAACTCTGATCAGTCTTTACCAACCTTTAGCCTTTGGCAGTCTTCACTCAGGGTCAAAATTTTAGGACGAAAGTTGGCTAAAAATTGACTGAAAATGACTTTTCAAGTCACGATACTTAACCTCCAAATTCCACGATACACGATCTCTGAGCTGAAACGATACACGATATTTGGGCACAGGCGATACACGATAGCTGGTGAATATCGCGATCTTTGATCAAACAATCTTTGGCACAAACGATACTCAACTTCAAACGATACACGATACTTGAGATCCTACGATACACAAACTGATCAAGTATCGCGATCTCTGAAGACCAGACGATACACGATACCTGATGAAAACGATCTTTCGCAGACGATCGCTGGCAAACTTATTAGGTATCGCGATCTCTGAACAGACGATACACGATCTCTGAATTGGAACGATCAACGATACACGATATGTGGTAAGTATCGCGATTTCTGGTAAACGATACACGATACCTGCGCACAAACGATACGCAATCTCTCACGATACTAGACTATCACGATACTTCGGACAAACGATACTTGGCACACGCGATACACGATCTTTGATGAAGACGATACACGATCGGCAACAAGTATCGCGATCTTTGGCGACGACGATACACGATACTTGCAGCAGGCCATACACGATCTCTGAATTGAAACGATCGACGATACACGATATTTGGTAAGTATCGCGATCTTTGATCAAAAACGATACTTCTCAAGTATCGCGACCGGCACGAAACGATACACGATCAACGATACACGATGGACGATCGTTGGCAAAACAATCTCTGACAAAGTATCGCGATCGGTGTGAGACGATACACGATCGGAGGGAAATATCACGATACTCGACCACAGGAGCAAAACGATACTTGATAAGTATCGCGATACTCGACTGCGGGAGCAAAACGATACTTGATCCTTAGACAATTTTTGAGAAATGTTTTTTTAAGTTTTGTTTTGATGCCCTTGTTTTCCTGGTTCCTCTCTCCTCTCCTCACCCTCTGTATCAAGCAAAGCACTCCTTTTACCCCCTGTAGATCTCAGACGATACCTGACGCAGATCGTTTCACTCTAAATGACTTGAGTTATGTAATGAGGTTGATGGGATGATACAAAAGCTTACCCTAGGACTCTATCTCAACCCTGTACTCCTCCTGACTAGCTCTGCGTAGCTCAGATTGCTCCGCACTTCGTCCACGATCTCTGACTACAGCTCACGATACTCGACGATAGTCCCACGATACTTGCTCAGAAAACAAGTGACTTGCAAAGTGAAACTTTTTGGGTTTTATACTTGGTTTTTTTTCTATCTAATGAAAATGAAACAACAAGACAAGAAGTGAAAGCTACTCTAATCTAATCTCCTCCCTCACTCTTCCTACTCTCCTCATACTACTCACTTCCCTAAACTAACAACTCACTACACACACTCCAAGAATGAGAAGTAGCAAGTGCGGTGGAAAATGACTTACCAAAGAAGAGAAAATTTCCACTCCTCCACTTACTTCAATGCAAAAAGCTACTTACCATCACATGAATGCCTCGGTTTGATTCGTCACTCCCCGACAACGGCGCCAAAAAGTGTGTTGACCTAAGTACCAACTTAGGGACTTGCGGAGAAAGAGACTATACCTCAATCCCCTCTCAAGTGCATACAGTGGGGATACACGCTTTTAATTATCAATCCAAAGAGTATACAAACCTAGCCGAGTGTATGAGGACATGCAATCATGTGATGATCAATGCAAATGGACTACTCAAAGAGTGTAAATAAGACAAAGACTTATCCAAACAAGCTCCAACTGTTGGTCAAGGCGAAACGATACTTGGTGCAGCAGCTGTCAGTATTTTGGACTTTTCTCTCAGCTCCGAACTCCAAATATAGCGAATAACATATGCGTTTCGAAGCTCTCGAGAAGACGCATCCAATGGCAGTCGTTTCACTCAATTCCGACGCTCCTACTTCAAGTTATGAGCAAAATACAGAGTCGCGGGAATTCTTTCCCACACTACAGCACTTCCTACACTTCGCACACACCTTACCTACAGCAAATAGACACTTTCATGGATAGATAACACTTGCAAGCACTCTTTCCAAGCAATACACATGCATACAAGCTCACAGAGAAGAAGATATGGAGTGAAGAAGACACAAATTCGAATTTCTGTGCTCTCTATTCTCACAATGGCAAAAAGTTCTTTACAAAGAGTCAAATTTGACTTATATACTAGTGCCCTAAAAATGGTCCTTTCACACAAGAGACCGGCACTTTATTCACTAAAAGACTAATTTCCTACTATTTTACATGGGTAAGCTTCTAATCTTCTGTGGGGATGCATCTAGAGGACTCCTCTAGTGCCTTTACAACGGAAAATATATTAGAAGAATGATTATGATACAAAAATATGATGTCCAAATCGGAAAAATTTTGGGACCCGTCTTTTTCTCTGCTTTGTGCTTTCTTTAGCTCTGCAACAATTTGTAAAAGTCAATTTGACTTGGAAGAATAGTTGTAGCCACCACTAAACTTGTGGAGTTTGTTAGTAAGAAAAGTCACATCTTTACTTGAGAGAATATCTCCTAGATTGGAGGATCACTTTTAGTGAAGAGCCAATGGAGAATTCAAATTCAAATTTCAAATGTAACATCTATAAAAGATGTCTAAAAAACTCGCAAGCAAGAAGTCTCCATTCCCGAGTTCTCCTTGACCACATTGTAAGAGAGTGAGGCTTACATTATAGCCTACACTACTCATTATCGTTAGGGATTGATTATCATGCAAATGATCTTGTAGAACATTGTGTTCTAATACAATAGATCAATACTTTTCATGTATGGTCTCTCTATCATAGTCACTCATAACAATCAACTTGTACTGCTCATATCTTAGTCATTTCTTTACCATTTTCAATGTTCTATAGCTTGTTGGAATCAACTCCAAGTTCTCTACATGCTGACAAAGGTTCAAAGATAATCCAGTCAGCCAATTTGGAGAAAAATGCATCGAAGCACTCATTGGTCAAACTCTCTAGAGGTCCTAAAAAATCGGGGGTAATGATTTGATTACTAAATTGATTGCTCTATGTATAGTGCATCATTTTAAGTGATTCCACTTGGAATCATTAGCTCATTAAGATAATTTGATATCTCTAAAAGTAATTTTTCTAATTCCTATTGTACTAGAAGCACTGAGCATATCAAGCAGCAAGTTTGTGAACAAAAATAGAAGGTTTTCATTAATCCTTGAACTTGGAAGTAGTCTGTTTTGGTTCAATCAGTTCTCACATTATTTCCAAAGTACATAGGCACTTGTATAGTGTCATTGAAAATCTACAAGGGCCTTCAACTCAACTCTTAAGCAAGAAGGGGCTGGTACAAAGTAGGATTTGGCAGTACCTACTCATTTCTTGGAGTGTCCATCCATCTTTCCCAACACATTTTAGAGTATAATGACTTACCGACATGCTTTTTTTCTCTAGTGTATGCAGCTCATTCTTGAGTTGCAATTTTTGTGCCTTTGCATTAGTCTCATACAATGTTAGCAAATTGTTCCAAACCTCTTTCAAATTTTTAGCATCTTGTATGTGCCCAACAATGCTATCATGTATGCTAACAGACAGCCAATACATTACCTTCTCTGATCCTTGATTCCACTCTTCATATGCTCTTAATTGGTCTGTAGTTCGATTCCTGTCTAGTAACTATGAAGCATTTTCATTCTCTCCTTTAATGTACTTCTAATAGCCCTTTCCCATCAAGAAATTTATCATTCTGAATCTCCAAGCCTCAAAGTTGTTCTTGTCCAAATAATCACTCATAAGTTGACTCATTCCATCGATGTTTGTCATTTCTATAGCAATTCACAACACTACAAAAATACTAGAAGGAGTACCTCTGCTCCAACAATTTCACACTATGATTGACAATTTGAGCTTAGAAAAATATAGTTTTCGTGTATCAATCATACACGAAATCACTTGAAATTCTAGATCTACATTATTTGAGTGTTGGAAAATAGAATGCAAGTTATAGTTTTGCAAACTAACATGGATTTTTTGTGGGCCCGACCTAGTAGGCTTGAAACAAAGGTTGAGATGGCTCTAAAACCAAAATTTGATGCCTTCTACTTTCACACATCGAATTTCATAACAATGTGAGGTTGTTTGTGAAGCATGCTTTCTCCACATACTCTTCACTGTCAGCCTTCTCCATGAGCCCTCTATAGCCACACTAGTTCTAATACCATGTCAAGAGAAAGGATATCAAGAAAAGAGGTTCCACACACTTTCACACACAAAGAGAGGAACACACACAGAATCCAGGAAGGAACAATGATCTTCATCTTGTTCTTCTTCTATTAAATAAAAGGAGTATATAAGAATGAACGAATACAACAACACAACTAGTGCAATCTATGAAGAACACTACATATGAAAAATCCTAATTTCTATGAATGAGTGAGCTCACAAGAACAAATGTGCCATCACTCTCGGTAGATAAATCTAGTAAAGTTCACTAAAGTATCCCTTACATATACTGGTGTGACCACTATACATCTTAGAGAAATGAACAAGTGATATGTATCATCCTTGATCATCATATTTTGAGCTTGATATCTCAACATTTATACATACATACATACATACATACATACATACATACATACATACATACATACATACATACATACATACATACATACATACATACATACATACATGCATCCATGCATGCATACATACATACACATATATATACATACATACCTGCATGCATGCACACACACATACAGGCATGCATGTATACACACATACATGTGTAGCTCAAGCGTAAGCACCACCTCCTTTACTTGTCAATCCGCGGAGACGTGAGGACCGGTATGAAGACCACGAGCAAGTGAAGGCACAAGTGCGTGAGTGAAAGCACACAAACATGCACACACATACACACACACGCGCACAAAGTAAGATCAAAGAGAGGAACAATGGAAAGCTTAGATTGCAAAAGAGTTCTCTTACAAAAGTTCTATTCTCTAACAAGCTAACCTCAAAAATGAGCTCTCTAGCTCTTTTTATAGTTTTTTGACTAGTTTTGGCCCTGTCCAGACCTAGTGTCCGGCCTAGTTAAAAATTAGGTTCCAGGGCTTATTTGAGGGCTCAAACGAAGTCTAAAAATTATGAAAATTGGTACGATGGTACTTCTAATACTCCTCAAGCTCGAGGACTCCTTGGCTTGAACAAAATGGAGTTACTAAAAATAGATAATGGTATTTACAATGGTTTCTAGTGATGAAAATCACTATTTTTGTAGGGGATTCTTCTGAAAATTTGACATACACTTCTTGGAGCTCCCTACTTGCTCTCTCTTCTTCTATGTCCACTTCTTTGATGTGCTTCCATGCTTTGTCCTTGACCTTGAGCTTCAACACTCCCCCCCCTCTCGAGTCTGTCGTCCCTGACAGACCCTTGTTGTAGTGATTGTTCCAAGTAGTGCCTTGAGAGGGAGTGTCCCTTCTGTATGAACACAAGTCGTCCGACGTTCTTCATCTATCACTGTGAGTCTTTGCAGGTTGTAGTCTCTTGGTATGTGCTTCTGCCTTGTATTCCAGCATGACTGTGTCGTTGTGAGTCTCCGTTGATGTTTTCTAGATCTTCCAAAGTTGATCTTCATAGTAGTCAAGCCAAGTACTCATAACCCATATTGAGTGAGGGGTAAGTGTGTTCGTGCATGGGTTGAAAAAAGTATGTGCCTTGTGCACGGCCTTGTAATGTAGCCCTACGCATGCTTACTTGGAAAATGCATTGGAAGAAGTATGGTGCAAAAATTGCGGGTCTTGAGCTAAGTGCTCAAGGGTATGCTGACGAAGAGGTTTCCTAAACTATCATGGTTATGGTGTTTCCAGAGTAAAGATACGTACCATGGCGAAGGTTGATGGATGTTTGCCTCTTCGTGTTGTACACTCGGTCTTTGGGATGGAACCTTGTTGATGAATGTCCATGTTGATTGTCCACTGATGAGATCTTTTGAGTGGTGGATCCCCTCTCCTCTTTTCAAAGCAACATTTGTCACTAACAATGTGCATTTCTGAGCTTGGGCTCATGCACGTTCACTTCCCTATATTGACACTCAGAGGAATATTGGACACGTGCCGGTTTCTAAGAGATTACCATGCTGATTGACATAGACCATTCACCAGTGCTACTGTTCCATACTGGTTCAGGAAATACTGAGAATTGAATTGCTTTATATTCCTTGGCAAGCAACATCGGGTAACTACACCAAGCTGAGTTTCACATATGCTCTTTAGCTCACCATATGCAGGAGTCTTCTCCTCCAGAACTACCTTTTGCAGATATCTCCTTGGATGCTCTGGTACATGAAGTAGTTAAGCATCACGCAAGTTGCGGACCTTCTAGCTCTTCATTCCTACCATGGTAAGAGAAAATCATAGTTGTAGATGCCATGTTCATGCCAAATGCTTGTCCTCTACCAGATAAGGCAGCAATAATCTCACTGCTGGCCGAGACACACTGGGAACAAGCTTTCTCCCACTTCTTTTTTTTTTTTTTTTTTTTTTTTTTTTTTTTTGGAACAGGATATCACAAAACAAGAACACAAAAGTTAGTATCAATAGAAATGTTCGACATATGTCACTGTGCTCTTGTGCATGGGATTCTCAAGTGTGTCTATGCACGGCCGTGTAATGTGGCCCTATATTAATGCATACTTTGGAAATGCATGACCTAAATGGTGCAAAAGACAGGGTTGTGCAAGGAGCACATGGTTGTTGCTCGTTCGAGGCTTTCGATGTTATTTGTGGAGGTTGATGCCGGCCTTAGTGGAGGTATCCATTGAGTCTCGAACTGATGTAATCCTCCTTATGGGAGTCCATTTTAGAACATCATTTGGCACTGTAGAGGTCACTTCAGGCGTCTTTCTCTTTGGATGCTTTCTGAACTGTGGTATCCAGTGTGGTTGATGCTTTGGTTCGGTGGAGGCTACTTGCACTTTTGGCTTCCAAACCCATATCCTTTTTGCATGTCTTCCTACTAATGTTGAAGAGCTGATTTGATCTTCCTTTGGTCTCTGTACGTGGTTCTTACCCTTTTCTCTTTTTGGCCTCTTTGTTGAAACCTTTTGCATGTGGGAGAACAAAGGTTGTTGTGGTTGTAGGATTTTCTTAGGTACCCACATCTGTAATTGCCCTTGTTGAGCTGCAGCTAACTTCTTAGGCACCCAAACTTGTTGGATATCTTGTGATGGAGCTTGTCTGAGCTGCTTCCTTCGTCTTCTGGCTTGGTTAGTGTGCATGGATGGGATTTGTGGGGGTAAGGCTGGTGGTTGCTCTCCTTTGCGTACCCAGATCTGCTTCATGCCCAGAACCGCTTTTTTATCGAATGGTGTCTTTCTATTTGATGTAGCAGTTGTCGTGAACGGTTGTGTTTGCTTGTGTGGTGGGCTCACTACTGTGGCTACTTGAGTCTTTGGAGAAGAAGAAAGATCCACCCGCCTTCAAACCTGGTCTTCCACGATTGACTCCTTCTGCATCATAGAGCTTTTGACACATACAACATCTTCTTTCATATGATTAGTCTTGGAAGAACTAAGAGAGTGTGTGGTGCCATGATCTAGGAGCATGCAGTTCTCTAATTCTAATGTAATGCATTGTTCATGTACCCAAACTTGAAGAATTTGACTTCTTAGGTTTAAGTTAACTGCATGGTCATAGATCCAATCTTGACCCAAGACAAGTGGTTCTGTAAGGTTCTCATCTTGACATACTAGCGCTTTGACTTTCATTGGAACATCTTGAAGGTAGATGGGAAGTTCCACCTCGCCCAAACAAGGGGTTTCCACACCTCCCAATCCTATGAGATAAGCTTCTATGGGATCGATGTTCAACCCCAAGTCTTGGCAGTAGGAAAGTTTAACTGCACTACTTGCTGCACCTGAGTCAATCAATGCTTTCACCGTCCTTGCACCCTTCCCTTGTCCTATCTCTATGGTCACAAAGGGTCTTCGGTCAATGACCTGAGAAGTCGCAATGCCTGACTTTTGACACATATCCATGTGATATTTTGGGGCTTTTGAGTTGACATCTAGGCCTAATCGCCTTAACTTATTTCGCCTAATACGCTCTCTGGCCTCTACCTGTGCTTCTTCTCTCACTCTTAACTCTTCTTCTTTTCGCTTCTTCGCAGTGTTGAGTCTCATTAGCATATCCTCAGTAAGAGGTTCTTGATATAGCTTGACTCTACAGCCACTAATATAGTTTGGCAAGATATCTCCTTCTAGAGTGGCCAACTGAACTGCACCACTAGTGGAAATTCTATTAATGATCATGGGTCCATATCCTCTTTTTTCCAACTTACGGGCATGTTGTTTTAGTGTGTATACCAACACTAGATCTCCCTCTTTCAATCCCTTATCCTTGATGTGTGCATCAAAGTATGCCTTTTGCCTCTTCTTTGCAGCGTAGATGCCTGCTGCCGCTCGTAGCCTCGTTTCACCCAAGCGTTCGAGATCAAAGATCCTAGAGGACAATTCATGCCCATTCCACTCATACTCTTGTGCTACTTTTAAGGCAGGGATTAAGAAATCTAATGGTAGCACAGCGTTCTGTCCGAAGACCATCTGAAATGGGGTGGCGTTGAGTACCGTTTTGTAGGCAACTCGATAAGCCCAAACAGCATGATGAAGTTGTTTGTCCCAATCAGAGCGTTTATTATTCACCAGTTTTGTCAATACGTTACAGAGGATCTTATTGGTACTCTCTGCTTGTCCGTTGGCTTGTGGATGATAGGGGGCGGATTTCTTATGTATCACCAAGAATTCTTGGAGAAGATTTTCAATGACTCCATTCAAGAAGTGTGTGCCTCTATCGCTCACCAACTCTATTGGTAGTCCATATCTCGTGAACACATTCTCGAATAAGAACTTAGCCGTAGTCTGAGCATCATTCTTTGTTGTGGCTTTGACTTCTACCCACTTTGTAAGGTAATCTGTGGCTACAATGATGTACTCTGCATGGGAGTTTCTAGCTGGGGGGTTAATAGGACCTATGAAGTCTATGCCCCACTTCGAAAATGCACGTCCTCCCATCATTGGCCTCAAGGGCATCTCGTCTCTTCTCACTGGATATTGTGCACGTTGGCAGGTGTCACATTTCTTCACATAGGTATGTGCATCCATATGAAGAGTGGGCCACCAAAGTCCTGAGAATAGAATGGTTTTAATCACTCGGTCAGGGCCAAAATGTCCACCTGCAACACCACTGTGTGCAGTCTGTAAGACCCTTAAATAGTCTGATTCATGAACGCACAGTCTTAAGTAACCATCTTTACCTCTTCGGTATAGGTTCTCTCCTACTAAGGCATAGCCTTGAGCCTCTTGCTCCATATTTCGTCTTCTTGCTAGACTGGCCTCTTTGGGTAATCTTCCTGATCTCATAAACTCTACCAATGGAGCACTCCAATCTGGAATTAATGATACTTGATAAAGGGTCGCATGCTCCACTGGTGGTCTCTCTCTGCACATTGGACAATTCTTTATCCACTCATGTATTTCTTTGTCCATGCTAGGCCAATACACTCCTAAACGTTTCAAATTCTGCAATGTTCGTTGTTTAGAATAGTGATTTCCTAGCAATCCCTCATGAGCTTGCTGCAACCAACTACTATGTTCATCATCCTCGACACAACAAGCTAATACACCCTCAGTATCTTGTTTGTACATGCTTCCTGCCAATATGTGATATTTTTGTGATTTTACAATTTCTTCTTGTGATGTTTTCACATTCTTATTTGCAGGGCCGAAAGTTAGGACTGGTACCAACTTATTTGCCCATTTAGGAACAACTTCCAAATTGAACAGATAAGCATCAGGTAGTTCATCAGACACTCCTTGTGGTGACTCTCCTGAAGTAATGCGAGAAAGGTGATCTGCCCGAAGGTGGGTTCTACCTTTCCTGACAACAACTTCAAAGTCATACTCCATTAGTAAGAGGAACCATCTTACTAAGCGTCCAGTATTGCAAGGTTTATTGACCAAATATAACAAAGCTTGATGATCAGTGAAAAACTTGAACTTGTTGGCCAATAAATAGTGTCTAAACTTCTTTACAGCATATACCATGCCTAACCCTTCTCGCTCGGTTGTGGTATAATTTCTTTCGGCTGGGTTTAGTTGTCTACTAGCATATGCTATGGGCAAATCTAAATTCCCTTCACTTGTGGGTTGTGCTAGCACACATCCTATGGCATGATTGGATGCATCCACATGGACATGGAATGGCTTATTCCAATCAGGAGTGGTCAATATTGGTGCTGTGCACAAACGTTTCTTCAGTTCATTGAAAGAATTCTCGCATTCGTCGTTCCACTCAAAATTAGATAACAAGGCATAAAGGGGTCTAGCTATGATCGCGTACATGTGGATAAACCTACGGTAATATCCACAATGGCCCATAAAGGCTTGTACCTCTTTAACATTCCTTGGCCTTGGCAACTCCGCTATGGCTCGTACCTTATCTTCATCCGTTGAGATTCCATTCTTAGAAACAATATGACCGAGGATTTTACCTTGACGCACCATAAACACACACTTTTCTGGGTTTAGACACACTCGATATTCTCTACACTTGTTGAAGATTTGTCTGAGCTCAGGGATGTGAACCCTTCTTTCTTGGGAATGAGCACATAAATCATCCACATACACTTCTAAGCTTTTTCGCAAGAACTCTTTGAAGACATGACACATGAGCCTTTGGAATGTTGCAGGTGCATTGGTGAGCCCAAATGGCATCACCCGAAATGCAAAGATTCCCCACTCTGTAGCAAAAGCTGTTTTGTGTTGATCTTCTGGGGCAATGGCTACTTGATTGTAACCTGAAAATCCATCAAGGAAGCTATAAACTTCCTTGCCTGCAACACGCTCCAATAGGTGTTCTGTGATTGGAAGTGGATAACTATCTCTAATCGTAGCGGCATTAACTTTTTTAAGGTTAATACACACTCGCAACTTCCCGTTCTTCTTGGGTACCACAACAATGGGGGACACCCATTCGGTATGCTCAATCTCATAGATGAATCCAGCCTCAATCAACCTATCAATTTCTTCTTTGATTTTGGCTGCATAGGTATCATTATATGTGTAGGGCTTCTGTTTGGTGGGCTTAGCATCAGCAGTCATGGGGATAGTATGAGAGCAAATTCTTGGATCTACCCCTTTCAAGTCTCTATAGTGCCATGCAAACACATCCCTATATTCCCTTAATAGAGCTATGAGCTCCATTTCTTCTCTTGCACTTAGGTCATCTCCTATATATGTGCATCTCTCTTCGTTCTCTTCAATGGTCACTACAATCTTCTTGGTCTTTTCTTTATTATCATATGATTCTCCTATGATGGCCTCTCTCTTAGGCATTCGTACCAAAATTTTGCGGTCGTCAACTTCATATTTCTTGAAGTTTTCTGGTACTTCAAACAATGATTCCTCCTTTTCTTGTTTCACTGCTTTTCTTTTCTTTTTCTTTTGACTACCCTCACTTCCATCCTTAGAGTTTACTGTTTTAATACTTGTGAGAGGTTCTTCTTCTTTCTGGATGAACACTCCTATATCTTCTAGATAGTGCTGCTCTGAGTTAAAGCAACTATCCATCACAATAGACTCCAGGTCATCGTCATTCTCTTCTTCTTCTATGACATCACTAGGGTCACATTCTTCTAGCAAGGGTTGACACATGAACACTGAGATATCATAACCCTCCTCATCACAATGAGGTGTCCACTGTTCCTCATTGACAGCAATGTCCATGGTGGCTAAGATTTCTGGCCAGCCATGAGGCTCAAACTCCTCATCTGGAAAGATCATCGGTGTGTAGGCTGGGTCTCTAATTGGTCTATCTCCTAGTGAAGTTCCTTCTTCCCTTGCCTTTAAACGTTTTTCCTCTTCCTTTGCGACTTTGCACATCCACAAATGAGTATCTTCATGCAGCCATGATGGATCAGGTGAACTTTCAGAATGCACAGAGATGGAATCTTCTTTCACTTTGTGGATAGAATTCCATTGTAGGGGTGGTACATCTCTGAAGGTGTAATCCTTCAAATTGACCTTGGTGGTAACCCCTAAGTGCTGTAAGTACAAGGAGTTAGTTCCCCAATCCTGTACTATTTGCAATTGTCGTAGGAAGGGTCTTCCTAGGATCATCTCATAGACATTATTTTTCTCAAAGTCACATATAGCAAATGTGTGCTCAAACTCTACACCACAAGTGGTTAGAGTGATCCCTTCTAGCAACCCTAGAGGTCTTTCAAAATGACCATCAGCCATTTGAAGCTTCATTCTAGTTGGTCTTAATGTGGGCTTGCCCCATTGCTTCCACAAGGAGGTGGTCGCAATAGCAACACCAGCACCTGAATCTATGATTGCTTTGGTTGTGTAACCTTGGTAGGTGATTGGAAGATAAGTATTACCTTCTTCACCCTCACACATGTCCCCTATTTTGTCTAGAGGTATCTCTGGTACCCTTTGCTTAGAGCCTGCTTTTGGCATATTGGACTCAAGTTCTGGGACCTGATCCTTCACATGATTCCATAACTCAGGTTTTGCTTTGAGCAACTCTTCTACAGTGAGATGACACTGAACCTTAGTGTTCTTCACGACATCCGTGTTCCTTGGGACCACTGAGTCTTCATTTCTTACTAGTATTGTGGGAGCTCTAATCTGGAGTGATTCAGATTCCCATGGGCCTGGAAATTGAGGCAGTTCTTCTAAGGTATTAGATTCAAAATCTAATCTTTCGTCTTCTTGTTCTGCTTCATCTTCGTAAATAGATGGAATGTCTTGGGGAAATTGATCATGAAGATCATCAATCTCAGGAATAGGAGGGGAATTACCCTTCTCCTTGGCCCATTTCTCCTCTTGTATTTCCCGCAAGAACTCTTGAGAGTACTGTTGAATAGAAGGAGGTATTCCAGCATCCGTGGAATTAGGAACATAAGCTCCCCTTGGTGGTGAGCTTCCTCTTTCAATAACTGGTTGAGCCTGTGGAGGTAGAGAAACTTGTGGTTTGTTTATCAACTGCTCTAATCGTTCTAGTAAGCCCTGGAAATGCAAATCCGATTTGATAGAGTTTGTCTGATTGAACTTTTGACTAGTCTCAAGTATGGCTTGAGCTTGTTCTACCATTTTCATGCACATTTTCATCCGTTCAATCTCTAAATCTGCTCTAGGGTAACTCTTGTCTAGGTTTGCCGCTGTAGGCCCTTCTTGAAGTCGAGCCTGGTAGGCCTTGAACATCATGTCCAAGCCTTCTGGGGTTGGATCTGCAAGAACAGACCCTGGTTGCGGTCTATTTACAATGGGTGGTGGGGTGGGATGAGGCAGAGTGGATGGAGTTTCGGCATGCGAGGGGCTTTGAGATGCAATGTCTTCTATTTTTGTTTTCGCTTCTTTTAAACTTTCTTCTAGTTCCGATAATTTTTTATTCCACTTGCGATTGGCCTTCTCTCTAGTATCCTTCCATGTTCTTGTTTTCCTCTTACTAGGCTCTCCTGATTCACTCGACTCTGATTGTTCTGTTGGTTTATCCTGCTGTAAGGCTTGTGCTCTAGTGACCGCTTGTATAGGAGCCACATTGCTACTACTTGAACTTGGATCTGCCACTAAGCCTACCACATTAATGGGTGTAATCTTGGGTGCACTAGAGGGGTTTCTTGGACAATCTCTGGGGAGATGGTCCTTGCCACAATCAGGACAAAAAGCCTGTATTGTGATAGCCTGTCCTTGACTCGGAGATGGTGGGTGGGGACAGTCACGAATGAAATGGTCACCATGACATCTGAAACAAGATCCTCTAGGGGCTTGTGGTCTCATTTGTCTCAACTGGGGCCTAGGGTTAGGATTTGTGTACATGACATTGGAGTATTCTGGCTCCCAATTTTGCTCCATAGGCGGTGCCTTATATTGATACGAGTAAATCTCACTATGTTCAGGTGACTCTGTGTAATAAGCATGTGGACTACCTTCATGGGAGTAGTCTGAACTATGAGCATGAGAGTCATTATCTGGCATCAATGGGGTTAGTGGCACCAAAGCTCTATTTGGATTTTCCTCTCCCACAGCATATTTGACTGGAATCACGTTGGCTGGAGCTGGTGGTTGGTTTCCCAAGACAGGTTGTGGCCTATATGGTGCCTGATATTGCTGTTGTGGTCTATAATATGGCTGTTGGTATTGGTTCTGATACCTACCTTGTGGGTAAGGTTGCTGATAATTCTGTCTAACAGCTTGCCTATTGTAGGGACAATCTTGAGCCGTGTGGTTTGTGTATTTTCTCTCAATAGTGCAATATGGAGCATTCCTTTCTCTAACGTTTTGGTTTTGCATTGGGCATACATTAGCCATGTGGTCGCCTCCGCAAGTATAGCACCGATTCAATGAAGTGACTCTCTGTGTTTGTTTATTTTGGACTCCCAGCTTCTTGGCAACTTGCTCAGCTATCTCTTCTATTTCTGTGGAGATCTTTGAAGTATGACTAGTAGAACTATCCGAATCTTTGTAGAGTTTGGACAATCCTAACTCCTCACCCAAGTTATCTTCTATGTCTATGCACGTCCGCACACACTCTTCTATGGATCTAGGATCTTTCAAGTACACATATGATCTTAACTTGGTGCTCAGTAAGCCATCTAAGAACAAAGCCACTTGTTTGGCCGGAGTGGGTAACTCTAGAGCAGGGCATCTTTCTAGATACTGTCTGAATCTTCTACCTGCTAGTCGCACTGTTTCTTGGGGAGTCTGCTTGAAGCTGTGGATCAAGGATGATGTGTTATGCCTGATACCACTCTTGGAAAATTCTACAATGAATTCGTCTAGCAGTTGACCTATATCGTGATAGCTGCTTCTACTCAATGGTTGAAACCAAGCTAAGGCAGTGCCCTTAAGGGTCAAACCAAATGCCTCGTACTGGGTGAACCAGTCCTCAATTTGTTCGGCTCTCAGCACTTGTTTGTACTCGGCCACATGATCATAAGGATCCCCTGTCCCATCGAAATAGTTCTTCATTGCCTTGACCACTTGAGTGGGTCTAAGGGTTCTTGGGTACTCTCGGGGTCTAGGCAATGGAAAATCCTGTTCATCTCTTTGTTGCCTATGTGCTTGATGTCTCTCTCTTTCAGGTCTTTCATTTTCAAATCCTGCTCTATTCCTGCCCACGGTGTGTGCAAAACTTACCTCAGGTCTCTCTCTAGTTCTTCCTCTCTGGGCTTCATGAGCGTGGGATGATCCTACTCCTTGGAGGCCATGGGAAACATTGGATCTTGGTGGGGGGAAAATCAATTCATTCTTCCAAGTATATGCATGTCTATCATGTTCTGTTACCAAGAAAATTTTCTCTGATGTGTTATCCAGGTAGACAACCTTTCCTGGTATCTCTGGATCCTTGAACTCGTAGATGATGACTATGCCCAACTGGCTAGGTTGTTCTGGCTTGAATCTCCAAAAGGCCTCCTCTGTTTCTCTATTCAAAAATAGTTCTATGCTTTTGTTGTCTTGAGGGATCCAGTCTGGAGTGATCACTCGGGTCAAAACTGACTTGCCTCTAGGAGTCTGGGGTCCTTGTCCTATATTTCCTTGTTCTAGGTCTCCTATCTCATTCTCATGAATGATATTTCCAAACTCATCGGTTCTATCTGGTTGGTTGGTAACCACATACATGGTTCCTTCCTTATCAATGTATGAACCCTCTTCGAACTTGACCACCGGGTGTTCAAGTCCAAAGGATTGATCTGGATTTTTGAGTTGGACCACTGATCGCCTCAGACCATCCTCATAGATGCGAGCACCTAATTGGTTGGTCCGAATATATTCCAACTGTGTCTTATAGGGACCTTCCGGTGTTTGTAGATGGGCAGTCCCTGAGCCACCTGCAGGTTTTCCCATGCTAAAAGACATTTCTGAATCACTTGTGTCTGAACTTAGTAAAAGATCACCACTTAGTTGTTGTGTCCAAGACTTGGATGTATGGTTGACACTAGCCTCAGAAGATCTAATGCTTTGTTTATCCTTGCCTAAGTGTCTACCAGATCTCAGGTTCATAAGCTTTAGTCAAGAGTCCAAAATTTCCCCTTGGTATGGTTCAAAATTCTTTGGAGTCCCCTTGGTTCCCTAGTCCCACCTGAGGGTCAACTTCAAATTATCCTATCTCAAAATCAACGCATTATTCTTGAAAAAAACAGTTGAGATCGTGTAGGATTTGAAACGAGCTTTCCAACAAGCTATAGAGCTCAAAAAATGGACTTTGGATGAGAAAGTTATGTCAAATCAGGCTCCTGGGGGTCAAAACAGGCAAACAGGACCTTTGGAGAAAATCGCGATTTTGTGAACTTTCTGAAAATCGCGATGTTGTGAAGTCAGAAAAATCGCGATGTTGAGCACAAAATCGTGTTTTTGAAAATCGCGATTTTGAGCAGAAAATCGTGTTTTTGAAAATCGCGATGCTGATCACAAAATCGTGTTTTTGAAAATCGCGATGCTGATCACAAAATCGTGTTTTTGAAAATCGCGATGTTGTGAAGTCAAAAAAATCGCGATGTTGAGCACAAAATCGTGTTTTTTGAAAATCGCGATTTTGAGCAGAAAATCGTGATTTGAAAATCGCGATGTTGATCACAAAATCGTGTTTCTGAAAATCGCGATGTTGATCACAAAATCGTGTTTCAGAGAATCGCGATGTTGATCACAAAATCGTGTTTCAGAGAATCGCGATGTTGATCACAAAATCGTGTTGCTGAAAATCGCGATTTTGACTCAGAGAATCGTGATTCACAAAATCGTGTTTTTGACTTGAAAATCACGATTTTGTCCCACAGAATCGTGTTTTTCTCAAAATCGTATTTTTGGCTGAAAATCGTGATTTGTGAGAATCGCAATTTTGAGCAGAAAGTCGTGTTTTTCACAAAATCGTGTTTTTGCTGAAAATCGTGATTGGTGAGAATCGCGATTTTGAGCAGAGAATCGTGTTTTTTGAAAATCGTATTTTTCACATGAAAATCGCGATGTTGAGCACAAAATCGTGTTTTTGAAAATCGCGATTTTGAGCAAAAAATCGTGTTTTCACAGAATCGCCTTTTTCACAAAATCGTGTTTTTGCTGAAAA
>CM035411.1:64986464-65066464 GCA_020310875.1 Ceratopteris richardii
TCAAACAAAATAGGCTCATTCTCATCACAGAGACTAGAGGCATCCATTGCATAGCAATCTGATGCAAAAGAAGCACTATGAGAGCCTAAAAAAGTAGGATATGACAAACATGCATCTAATTTGCTATCTTGCAAAGTCTACACCAACCATTTTGGCATAGTTTTTGAAAGAAGTTGGAGAAGCTTGGAAAGGCTTAGAAACATGAGTTATCAAATGGTGAAGTTGTTCCAACAAACCAGAATAGGACCAGCCCTAGCTCTTTGGATATGTAAATTAGACCTTGTAATATTATGGTTAGTACAATAAAACCCAATAAGTATTTTGGAACATCAACAAGATCAATTTGATGCAAAATAGATAACTTGCACCTTGACTAGCTCACAAGGACCTTCCAAAAATGGATGAAAGTTATGAATTCAAACACTGAGAGTAGAGAACATAGTAACAATTGGAAAAATCATCTTAAGGGAGTGTCATACATAGGGTTAGCTTGTTATAATGCATAAAAGCCCTAATTTATATGAACTATACAAGGAACAATCACCTTAACACTAAACTGGTATCATCCCAAAATTTCAAGGAGTTGCATTAAGGGAGTGTCATACATAGGGTTGGCTTGCTATAATGAATAAAAGCCCTAATTTATATGAACTATACAAGGAACAATCACCTTAACATTGAACTGGTGTCATCCTAAAATTTCAAGGATTTGGAGAGAATGACCTCGAGACTATAAATCTTGAATATCTATGTAACTAATGAACCCAATTATCTAAAAACTTTTATGCATATACTAGACAGTAATACCTCTCCAATGAGACCTTAATCGCTAGATTTGGAGCTCTGTAGAGAGAGAAGCACTCTCTGCAAATTGACTAAATCTGAGGAAGAAGGAGCAGTAAATTGAAATGGCACCAAGAAATGAACAAGAAGTATATGTATTGCTTCAAATCATCATCCTACCTAGTGTATAAATGTTGTGGAGTCCTTATATATACTCTTGAGTACATGGCCACACCTTTTCTTCAAGGATTTGAATTCGAAATTAGGCAGACTTCTAAGTTTAGATTGATCGACATCTTTTCCTATAATCTAGGAAAAGAGAAATTTGAAATCAAATCTACCTTTTGATTGATTGATTGAGAATCAATCCCAACCACTTCTAACTCATGGCCTCTAGGCCTTTCACTTTTCCCTTTTACAAAGCTAAATGTTTTGCAACTTACATAAGAGGGTGATCCTATGATCAAACTCTCAAAACAACAAATGAATGCATATAAAACTCTAGAAGGAGTATATGTGCCACCATTCCAATGATGAATTTGATGAAGACGATGTCCACCTCAAACATAATTAAAGCTTTTTGTTCCAACCACCCCCCCTCAAGCTAAAGTATGCTTGGGTCTTCATTCTTTGATAGGTTGAATGCCTGTCATAGCTTTGAATCTACAAGGTTTTATTCCATCAAGTGCCTTTTTCATCATGTCTACTATTTGCTTCTCAGTACGAACAAATGAAATGTCAATTCCCTTTGCCATAAGCTTCTCTCTTACAAAGTGTGTTGGTGCAAATATACAAGCCTACACATTTGGCTTAGCATGGAAGACATTGTGTGAAAGCACTAGATGATTCATGTGAACCATAGCTTGTAACTTCTTGATCATTTACCATTGTAAACGATTAAGTCCTTGAAGAATCATGTAAAAGCCTATATCTTGTGGAGTTATGAAGAATATTAGTTACAGGTTCAATTGAGAGAATAACTCCTAAATCAATGGAGTCACTTTTAGCTGGAGTCAAGTTTGAATTCAAAATTCAAAACTTAGTGGAAACACTTATATAAAGACTTTGTAAGATCTCTTGGAAAAGTGTGCCTCATTTAGAGCTCTTTCCTTGATCATTTGTAGAACTTGAGTAGCTGACACTATAACTCACTCAGGTCACCATCATTGAGCATCATTACAATGCCAATGACTTTGTAAAATCATGTTTTATAATACATATATCTCATTGAACATCTCTATCCACTTCTCTGTTATGACTACTGAGAACAGTCAACTTCTTCTGGTCATATCTCACTGAATACTCAATGATTTTGCATAATCTTTGGCTTATTGGAACTCAGTTAAAGTCTTCTTTGCGTTATCAAAATTTCAACACATTTGATTTAGGCATCTAGGAGAAATAATCTTCGAAGTGCTTACTAGTCATCTACTGGTTAGTCCCTAAAAAGTCGGGGGTAAGATCTAACTTGCTAAATTAATTTCTCATAGCATAGTTGATCATTTTACATTATTCCACTTGCAATCATTAGCTATCTAAGCTACTTATATTTCCCCAAAATTAATTTTTTCAATTATTACTGTGTTGTGAACATTGAGTAAAAAGTCTAGCAAGTGTATGGACTAAAATAGCAAGTTTTTCAACACTAGCTATTCTTGAACTAGTCTGTTTTGAATCAATTGTTTCAAGCATCAATTCCAGAATACATAGATACTTTCTTGGTGTGATTTGCAAGCTAACAAGGCCTACTTTATAACTCTGAAGAGTATTAGGGCTGGTACAAAGCAAGTTTTAGTAGTACCACCTCCCTTCCTTGAGGTATCCATCCATCTCTTCCAACAATGGTATCAGAGCAAGTTGAGGTAAAATGGGAGATGGTTTCCCTTCTTTCATTGATAAATTGGACAAGAATAATTATCGAGCATGGTCCTTGAGGATGAAGACCTATTTACAAGGAAGGAGTCTCTATGGATACATATCAAGAGATGAGGAGATGCCCATATTTAGAAGCAAAGATCAATCTACAAGAGAGGAGCAAGAAAGACTCAACTCATGGTGTGCCAATGATGCTTTAGCAAGGTCATATCTACTTAACTCTATTTCTAACTTCCTTCTTCCTCACATTAGGAATTGCAAAACCTCCCAAGAAACTTGTGATACTCTATCCTCATACTTTTCTCCCAATACAAGAGCTAGAAAAAATCAATTGTGGATGGAGTTTACTACTCAAAAGAAGCAACCTAAGCAGAATGTTTCAGAGTTTGTGACTAAGGTGAAGGATGTGGCTGATCAGTTGGCAATCATAGAAAAGGAGATTGAAGAGGATAAAATAGTGAGATAGATAATCAATGATATCAAGGCAGATGATAAGTGGGAATCTTTCACAACTGCAATGGATCTTTATATGGATATGCAAATCCCTGATCTAACCACTCTCATGGGGAAACTCTTTACCCATGCAGCCAAGCTCAACAAAAATGGTGAACCATCAAGGGGTAACAATTCTTCTGCCCTCTATACAGATAAAGGAAAGTCTAAGGATAAAGGAAAGAGTAAAAACTTTGAATATGAAGGTGCTACTTCTCAAGATAACTATGTAGGGAGAGGTAGGAATTCAAGAGGAAGAGGCAGAGGAGGTAAGCAAGGTAGGGGGAGACCTTTTAATTCTTCCCCATGCAATATATGTGGACTGTCTAATCACATAACAAATGAGGGCCATAGGAACTTCAAGAACCAAAGAGGAAGAGGATTCCAAAGAGGTGGCTACTCACAATCAAGAAGAAAATTCAACCATAATCAAGGTTACAACCATGGCTACAACAACAATTATCAACAAGGATGCAAATCAAGAAAAGACTTCAACAAATATACAGAGGATCAAGAGGATTCTCTTCTCATTATGAATATGACCGCAAAACAAGGTATGAATGATGAGCACCTCTTCTATATTGACTCAGGTTGTTCAAACCATGTAGCAGGCAATATAGCTCTCCTTTCTTATCTTGAAGAGCCCAAGGGAAAGCACTAAGTGCAAACAAGTGATGATACCAAGAATTCATTTGTCAAGGTAGGGAATGTCAAAACCTCTGATGAGAACAAGAATCTGTTGAGCAAAGTTCTTTATGTACCTACTATCATAAAAAAATTGATGAGTGTTGGACAAATAGTGGGAAAGGGTTTGCAGGTTAGGTTCAATTAATTTGGAGCCTTTATGGATGACTCCCAACATGGATTCTGGAGAATTGCAAAGGGAGAGAAAATAGGTAGATTGTTTACATTTAAGCCTGAGGACACTAGAAACCTTGCACTTTATAATTATAAGGATCAAACCTTGTCTGAGTTAGAGATATGGCACAAAAGATAAGGACACATTGGTGAGAGAACATTGAACCAGATATGTAGAGATCAATGTGTACTTGGGATACCTAAGAAATCCAAGCAACATATGATCTATAAATGTGGTGCATGTTAGTTTGGTAAATCTCACAAGTTACCCTTTACAAAGAAAGGCTATATGCATGAGGATTATTTGGAACCTGTCCATATAGATGTGTGGGGACCAAGCAAGAACCCTTCAATTTCAGGGTCAAGGTATGTTGGCATACAAAGCAACAAAGGAGTCATGCACAATACGGCAACAAGGCCAGATCATTTTTTCCCATAGATTATGTACAACCCAAGTGATTTTAATCACTACACAAACATTGTAAATCCCGTTTTTGGTAGATTAGACTCCATTTTGTGCAAGCCGAGGAGTCCTCGAGCTTGAGGAGCATTAGAAGTACCATCGTACCAAATTTCATAATTTTTAGACTTCGTTTGAGCCCTCAAATAAGCCCTGGAACCTAATTTTTAACTAGGCCGGACACTAGGTCTGGACAGAGCCAAAAGCTAGTCAAAAACTATAAAAAGAGCTAGAGAGCTCATTTTAGAGGGTAGATTGTAATTGAAACGAACTTGTAAGAGCTTGTGAAAGTAATCTAAAGCACTCCATTGATTCTCTCTCTTTGTCTTGCCGTGTGTGCGCGTGTGTGTGTATGTGTGTGCATGCTTGTGTGCTTCTCACTCACGCACGTGCCGCCACTTGCTCGAGGTCTTCATACCATCCTCACGTCTTCCCGGATTGACATTAAAGGAGGTGCTACTCATCATTGAGCTACACCAAATTTTGGCGCCGTTGCCGGGGATCGAGCTTTGAGGACGAGCGTGTGATGGTAAGACGTAGAGTTGACGCGTTGGAGTTGTAGGTATTTTCTTCACTCTCATCGATTTTCTTTTACTTTCTTCACCATCTTCATCACCATCATCATCATCACCATCTCCCACGCCCATCTCCATCATCGCGAAAATTTCAGTTTTTTGACTATATCCCCACCTCCACCTCATTTCCCTCATTTCACTTGTGAGAGAGAGCGAGAGAGCGAATTTGCATGTGCTGTTTTTGCATGTTTTCTGAGCTATTTTGCAGGTTTTTGCTGTATCATCATCCCCAGCAGTGTGCGCAGGTACGACAGGCTCTGCACAGTTCCCGGGACGACAACCTCTGTCTATCGCGACAGACAGAAAATCTTAAAAATTTGTGAATGCATGATTAGCACTGTAACCTACACCTTGAGGGCACTCTAGAACACTAGAAGTTTTCCAAAAATTTGCATTTTTTCAGTCTATCGCGACAGACACTATCTATCGCGACAGACACCGTCTATCGCGACAGACAGAGACCCACGACAGACAGCGTCTATCGCGACAGACACCGTCTATCGCGACAGACAGAAATTCGCGACAGACACCGTCTATCGCGACAGACACCGTCTATCGCGACAGACAGAGACCCACGACAGACAGCGTCTATCGCGACAGACACCGTCTATCGCGACAGACAGAAATTCGCGACAGACACCGTCTATCGCGACAGACAGAGACCCACGACAGACAGCGTCTATCGCGACAGACACCGTCTATCGCGACAGACAGAAAATCGCGACAAACACCGTCTATCGCGACAGACACCGTCTATCGCGACAGACAGAAATCCGCGACAGACACCGTCTATCGCGACAGACACCGTCTATCGCGACAGACAGAAATCCGCGACAGATACCGTCTATCGCGACAGACACCGTCTATCGCGACAGACAGAAATCCACGATAGACACCGTCTATCGCGACAGACACCGTCTATCGCGACAGACAGAAATTCACGATAGACACCGTCTATCGCGACAGACACCGTCTATCGCGACAGACAGCCCCCCACGATAGATTGTGTCTATCGCGACAGACACCGTCTATCGCGATAGACAGGCATTTTCGGCAAAAAATTAAGGAGTGAATTTTTGGAAATTTAGGCTAAATTTTGGGCATATTTGCACTCTCAAGTATTCATATACTTACAAAGGCCTTAGAAAATGCATTAAAATCCCTGATAGTATCTGTTTGTCTATTTAACCCCCTAAACCCTGAACGGTCATAACTTTTTCATACGAAATCCATTTTCTGAGCTCTAGGGCTTGTCGGAAAGCTCGTGACATATACTACGCGCCCTCAACTGTTTTTTCTAAGAATAACGCGTTGATTTTCAGATAGGATATTTGGAAGTTGACACACTGAGGGGTAGGAACACCAAGGGAGCTCTAGAGTAAATTTCTAACAATGCAAAAGGGGGAACAAGGGTCATTGAAAAAGTGTCTGAAATAAATTGTCTGTCAATTGAAAGATCTACTTGGAGCTAATCTTGGGATTTATGCAGGCCTATTGAGAAACAATTGAGAGCATCCAAGCAAGGGTGTTGCGCACGCTTGAGAATCAACTTCTCGAGCACTAAAGAGCAAGGTTCGGCAAGAAAGGTCGGAATATTCTCAACTCCTCTTCGTCAATTCCTAGCTTAGGCTAAGAACGATTAGAAGTAGGAGTAAGTCAGGGCGACGATAGGCCACTATCAAGTTGAAGACTACCTAAAAACTCAAGTTCAAGCTAAAAACTTAATCTCTGTACTGTCGACAACATAAAGGAAAGAACCTAGCGTGGAACGATCAACCTGAAAGTAAGAAGAACATTCAAGTATTCCTGACGACGTAATAGCAGACAGGACTTTAAACACGAGGAATAACTAAAAAGAATCAAGTGACTGGTACCAATTGATCGGCAACGAGGTTGTACTCTGGAAAAAATTTGGGGCTAATCAGATAGGCATATGAACCTTAGATCAGGACGACACCTAGTAAGAGAGAGACAAAGCCTTAGATCTTCAGAGGCTAGTGTCAACCACACTGCAAGGTCTTGGGCCCAGCAGTTGAGTCGCCACTCTCATTACCCTAGCTCTGATACCAGTGAGTCAGAGATGTCTCAAGGCATGGACAGGCCTACGGGAAGTTCAGGTGTGCCTTACTTGTACAGGGTAGAAGGCCCTTACAAAACACAGTTGGAATACCTTAGGACCAACCGATTAGGTGCTAGCATCTATGAGGACGGCCTAGGAAGATCTGTGGTCCAGATTAAAAACCCTGACCAATCCATTGGACTAGAGCACCCAGCTGTCAAATTTGAAAATGGTGCATACCTGGACAAGGAAGGAACCATATACGTAGTCACCAGTCATCCAGATAGGACAGATGAATTTGGAAATGTAATCTCAGAAGCGGACTTAGGTGACTTGGAACAAGGAAACATGGGTGCGGAACCTAGAACCCCTCGAGGTAAATCCGTTCTCACTAGGATTATCACGCCTGAGTGGGTCCCCCAAGATAACAAGTGCATAGATTTGCTTCTCAATCGAGAAACGGACGAAGCCTTTTGGAGGTATAAACCAGATCACCCAATTGATATAGGAACAATCATGATCTATGAGTTTAAGGAGCCGGATAGCCCAGGCAGAGTAACCTACCTAGATCATGCTTCAGAACGAATCTTTGTGGTGACAGAAAATGATAGGCATGCCTACACTTGGAAGGGTGAATTTATCTTCCCCCAACCAAGATCAAATGTATCCTATGGTCAACCTGGAGCTGGAACTTCCCAAGCTCATGGTACGCAAAGAGATAGAAGTAGGGATAGACCAGAAGTAAGTTTCGCCAACCCCGTGGGCAGAGAAAGAACGAGAACAGAGACGAATAGGGTAGAACCTGAGATGCATAGAGCCCACAGGAACCAAAGAAATGTAGATGGATTCCCTCTGCCGAGGCCTAGAGAGCACACAAGAACTTTGAGACCCACCCAGCTAGTTAAGTCCATGAAGAATTACTTTGATGGCACAGGAGATCCCTATGATCATGTGGCGGAGTTCAAACAAGTCCTGAGGGCTGAACAAGTGGAAGATCTGTTCACGCAGTACAATGCCTTCGGTCTAACCCTTAGGAATACAGCACTTACATGGTTTCAGCCATTAGATGAGCGTCAGTTCAGGAGCATAGACCAACTCCTTGAGGCATTTATCGTAGAGTTCTCTAAGAGCGGCATAAGACACAATACCTCCTCATTGATTCACAGCTTCAAACAGACCCCCCAAGAGACTGTCAGATTGGCCGGAAGAAGATTTAGACAATATCTTGAAAGGTGCCCTATTTCGGAGCTACCCACATCTGCTAAACAAGTAGCCTTATTCCTTGACGGATTGCTGAGTCCAAAATTGAGATCCTACGTGTATCTGAAAGACCCTAGGACTATAGAAGAGTGTGTACGTATGTGCATTGACATTGAAGATAACCTAGGAGAAGAGCTAGAGCTGTCCAAAATTTACAAAGATTCAGATAGTGCATCTAGTCACTCTTCCACGCAATCCACATCAATTGAGGAACTCGCAGAGAAAGTGGCCCAGAAATTAGGAGTAACTAGCAAACAAATCCCAAGATTTGCCCCAGTGAAAAGATGCTATACATGCGGTGGTGACCATATGGCGAACGTCTGTCCCATTATGGCTCAACCCCAAGTAAACCCTAGTAGCCAGTACTGCACCATAGAACGGAGATACACCAATCACACCGCACAAGATTGCCCATACAACAAGCAGGCGGTTAGGCAACCCTACCCTCAGCCCTACCAACAAGGCAGATACCAGAACCAGTATCCTCCACAACCATATGGCAGGCCACAACAACATTTCCAACCTCAATATCAAAACCAACAAAGGCCTCAGCCTGTGCTAGCACAACAACCCCCAGCCCCAGCCAATGTGATTCCGGTAAAGTACACTGCTGCAGAAGAGAACCTGAATAGAGCCTTAGTCCCAGTAACATCCTTGCTTTCTGAAAGTGACCCGGGTGACCATAGCTTTGATTCTACACATGTTGATAGCCCCCAGGCCTACTACATGCAGTCTCCTGAGCATGGTGAGTCCTATTATAGCGAAGAGACAAACGAACCGAGTTGGGAATCAGATTACACGAACGTCATGTATGCAAACCCCAATCCTAGGCCTCAATCTACGCAAGTAAGACCTCCATTCCCAAGAGGACCGTGCTACAGATGCCAAGGAGATCACCTCATTCGTGATTGTCCCTTGCCTCCGCCCACACAACCTCAGTCCTTGACTATCCAAGGCTTTTGCCAAGATTGCGGAAAAGAGCATCTCTTACGAGATTGCCCAAAGAACCCCAATAGCATGCCAAAAATCACCCCTATCAACGTTGTTGGGTTAGTGGTAGACTCCTCAGGAAGTGTCACTTCCACTGCACCAATACAGGTAGTCACTAGGGCTCAGGCATTGCAACAAAACCAAGGGGTAGGCCAGGAAAAGACCCCAGATGCTAGCGATACGGAGAGCCAAAATAAAAAGAGAACGAGAGCTTGGAAAGATAGCCGCGAACGCATGAAAAGGCAATGGGCAAAGAAGATGAGTGAACTTGAGGAAAGTCTACGAGAAACCAAGGCTAAAATCATAGAGATCACATCTCAACCGCACTCTCACACATTCCCACCGCTACCATCCCCATCACCCTCCATCCCTTCACCCTCTAAGACAGCCCACGTAACCCACCCACCACCCCAAACAAGATCAGTATTAGCTGATCCCACTCCCGAAGACATAGACATGATGCTTAAGGCATATCAGGCCAGAATCCAAGAAGGGCCAAACGTCACGGATCATGACAAGTGCTATCCTAGAGCTGACCTAGAGATAGAAAGAACCAAACTATGCGCGAAAATGGTCGCATTGGCTCAGACTATGTTTGAAGCCAGTCGCCTTTTCAATTACTCAAGCTCAGCCAAAACGCAATTACACTTGGATGGATTCCTAGAAAAGTTAGAGAGGATAATTGCAAGATCTGCCAAGGAAGAAAAAAATCAAGAGGGAGAGAAAGCAAGCAATAACATGAACCATCCCCCATCGGAAGTTTATGTGGCCAATTCCACTAAACCTTACAACTTCCCATCCTTAGAAAGAATAGAGAGGCCAATAGCACAGCCAGAAAAGGAACCTACCCCTCAAAGAAAGGAAAGGGCAAGAGAATGGATAAGCCAGCCTCTTCAGGAAGCCCGTGGGCCTCCTCAAGAAGCTTATCTTCCCCCCCAAAAGGCAGATGAGCCTCCCTCGGAAGCTCAAGTACCTCCACAGGTTGCCTACATTCCTTCTCAGGGAGTGTATGAGCCTGTTCGGAAAAGTAATAGAATAAGTAATCCTCCCCAAGAAGCTTGTGCTCCAGTCATTTGCGAGAACGAGGAGAGAGCCAACAATAGAATCAGCCCTCCTACACAGGTTGCTTATGCGCCCAATTCTACGGAGCCAGACACTTCTTCTTCTATGAATCGGTTTGCACCAGACTTCCTACGAGAGATTCAAGAAGACAACTGGGATAACGAAAGCGAGGTCGCCCCTCCTTTTGAACTTGTGGACGATGCACACGACCAATTCCCACAAGACATCCCATCTATTTACGGGGAGCATGAGAGTGTTCAGTCTCACGAGAGATTAGACTTCGAGTCTAATTCCATACAAGAGCTACCCCACTTCACAGGCCCATGGGAAGCAAAGTCCACATGTATGAGAGCACCCACAGTCATGGTAAGGAACGACGATTCAGTCATACCTAGGAACACGGAGATAGTAAAGAACACCAAAGTACAGCGCGATCTCACTTTGGAAGAACTGCCCAAGGACAGACCAGAAGTGCGGAAATATGTAGCTAGTCAAGTAACTGAAATTGCAAAACCTCATTCCCGGGTAGGATCCCATAGGACAGTGCCAGAAATTCCCTTGGATAAGATAGGAGATATGTGCGAAGGTGAAGAAGGGAACACCTACCTTCCCATCACCTACCAGGAGTACACCACCAAAGCGATTTTGGACTCAGGTGCAGGAGTTGCAATTGCCACAACCTCCTTATGGAAGCGTTGGGGCAAGCCAGCACTCAGGCCAACGAGGATGAAATTGCAAATGGCCGATGGTCACATAGAGAGACCCCTAGGATTGCTAGAAGGAATAACCCTCACCACTTGTGGTGTCGAGTTTGAGCATAGTTTTGCTATATGTGACTTCAGCAAAAATCATGCCTATGAGATGATTTTGGGAAGACCATTCATGCGACAGTTGCAAGTGGTACAGGATTGGGGGACCAATTCTTTGTACCTGCAGCACTTAGGTGTTACAACCAAAGTCAATCTCAAGGACTATTCTCATAGAGATGTCCCTCCTATCCAATGGAATCCCATCCATAGAGCCAAAGATGATACAGAATCGGTGCATTCCATAGGGTCTGGATCCTCATGGATGCATGAAGATACTCACTTATGGATGTGCAAGGTAGCAGTAGAGGAAGAGAAGAGAGAGAAAGCCAGAGAGGTAGGTGTGAAAGAAACCCATAGATCAATTCAAGACCCAGCTTATGCACCTGTAGTTTTTCCAGACGAAGAATTTGAACCTCACGGTTGGGCAGAAATTTTAGCAACCATGGACGTAGCCATCAATGAAGAACAATGGACACCTCACTGTGATGAGGATGGCTATGACATTTCAGTCTTCTCCATAGAGCCAATCATGGGAGAGGCAGTTCTAGAAGAATGCGAACCTAGCCCTGATGCATTTGAGGATGCAAGTGACTCCGATCTAGAGTCAATCATTATGGACCCACCATTTGCATCAGATGAAGAATACTTCCATGAAATAGAATTTCAATCCCAGAGGCATGGAGAGGTTACAAATGATGTAAGATTAGCAACGCATATGACCCCTAAGGAAGAAGGGAAGAAACGAAAGAAGAGAGAAGCCTTACCAGAAGAGGAAGAATCTTTGTTTGAGGTCCCAGAAAATTTTAAGAAGTATGAGATAGATGACAGGAGAGTCATGATAAGAATGCCTAAACGAGAGGCACAATCAGGAGAGGCCTATGATAACAAAGAAACTACCAAGAAAATCGTAGTGGCCCTAGAAGAAGGAGAGGAGAGATGCACGTATATAGGCCATGACCTGACAGAAGAAGAAGAGCAAGAGTTGATTGCCTTGCTAAGAGAATACAGAGATGTATTCGCTTGGAGTTACAAGGATTTGAAAGGTGTTGACCCTGACATATGCTCACACACCATTCCCATGACTTCAGATGCTAAACTCTCTAAGCAAAAGCCTTATACATATAATGATAATTACGCTGCTAAGATCAAGGAAGAGATAGATAGACTGGTTGAAGCTGGATTTATCTACGAAATTGAGCACACCGAATGGGTATCCCCCATCGTAGTGGTGCCCAAGAAGAATGGCAAGCTGCGTGTGTGCATTAACTTGAAAAAGGTTAATGCCGCCACGATTCGAGATAACTATCCGCTTCCCATCACAGAGCATCTCTTAGAAAGAGTGGCAGGCAAGGAAGTGTACAGCTTCCTTGATGGATTTTCGGGCTACAATCAAGTAGCCATAGCTCCAGAGGATCAGCATAAGACAGCCTTTGCCACAGAATGGGGCATTTTTGCTTTTAGAGTAATGCCATTTGGGCTTACCAACGCACCAGCTACCTTCTAGAGACTGATGTGCCATGTGTTTAAGGAGTTCCTAAGGAAGAGTTTAGAAGTCTATGTTGATGATCTTTGTGCTCATTCCAACGTTAGGCAAACCCATATTCCTGAACTCAGACAAATCTTTGACAAATGTAGAGAATATCAAGTCTGCCTAAACCCAGAAAAGTGCGTTTTTATGGTCAGGCAAGGCAAGATTCTAGGACACATAGTGTCAAAGAATGGCATATCTACCGATGAAGAAAAAGTGAGAGCCATAGCAGAGCTACCTAGGCCAAAGAATGTCAAGGAAGTACAAGCTTTCATGGGGCATTGTGGTTATTATCGACGATTTATACACATGTATGCTGTCATTGCAAAGCCCATGTACGGACTTCTGACAAACTTTGAGTGGACGGATGAATGTGAGAATTCCTTCCAAGAGCTTAAACGAAGATTGTGTTCAGCACCAATCTTGACCACACCAGATTGGAATAAGCCATTCCATGTTCACGTGGATGCATCCAATTATGCTATTGGATGTGTGCTCGCACAACCTACTGGTGAAGGTAATATGGATCTTCCAATTGCCTATGCCAGTAGACAATTGAATGCGGCTGAACGGAATTACACCACTACAGAGCGCGAAGGATTAGGCATGGTTTATGCAGTCAAAAAATTTAGACACTATTTGCTTGCAAATAAGTTTAAATTTTTTACTGATCATCAGGCATTGTTGTACCTAGTAAACAAGCCATGCAATACAGGTAGATTAGTAAGATGGTTTCTCTTGCTAATGGAATACGAATTTGAGGTTGTGGTAAGGAAAGGTAGGACTCATTTGAGAGCCGATCATCTCTCTAGGCTCACATCGGGAGAAGCCCCACAAGGAGTGTCAGATGACCTTCCTGATGCTTACTTGTTTAATTTGGAAGTTATACCGCAGTGGGCCAAGCCAATAGTACCAGTATTGACATACGGGCCTAATCATCCAGTGGTGAACACACGGAATAGAGAGATCGTAAAAGCCCAAAAGTACCATATCATGGCAGGAAGCCTGTACAAGCACACAGATCAAGGGATCTTGGCTTGTTGCGTAGAAGAGGATGAGTACGCTAAATGGTTGCAATTAGCACATGTAGGTGCGTTAGAGCAACACCATTCAAAGCAAAGAACTTTGCAGACTCTAAAGAGATTCGGAGTGCATTGGCCAACTATGGAAGCTGATGTCCAAAAGTTGTGCAAGGAATGCCCAATCTGTTGCACTAAACCACCAGTGGAACATGCCATTCTTTATCAAGTATCCATTGTGCCAGATTGGAGTGAACCTCTAGTATCATTCTTGAGAACAAACACATTCCCTCCAGACATGACTCTAGCTAGGAAAAGGAGTTTAGAACAAGAAGCCCAGGATTACTCACTCATCGGTAATAATCTATATAAGCGCGGTAAAGATGGTTACCTGAGACTATGTGTCCACGAAAGTGAATATCTGAAGATCTTGGAAATTGCTCACCAAGGTGTAGCAGGAGGACACTTTGGACCAGATCGGGTGATCAAGGCAATAATGTTTGCGGGCTTCTGGTGGCCTACCCTTCACATGGATGCACATACCTATGTGAAACGGTGTGATGTCTGTCAGAGGACCCAGTATCCTATACGCAAAGATGAGATGCCACTGAAACCTATGATGGGTGGACGTGCATTCTCTAAGTGGGGAATAGACTTCGTAGGTCCTATTAATCCCCCAGCTAAGGGTTCTCATGCGGAATACATCATTGTGGCAACAGATTATCTCACCAAGTGGGTAGAGGTAAAAGCTACAACCAAGAACGATGCTCAAACAACTGCCAAATTCTTGTTTGAGAATGTATTCACGAGATATGGACTACCTATAGAGCTTGTAAGTGATAGAGGCACTCACTTCTTGAATGAAGTTATTGAAAATCTACTCCAAGAATTTTTGGTAATACACAAGAAGTCTGCCCCATATCACCCTCAAGCTAATGGTCAAGCTGAGAGCACTAATAAGATTTTATGCAATGTACTGACGAAATTAGTGAACACTAAACGCTCTGATTGGGACAAACAGCTACACCATGCTGTTTGGGCATACCGAGTGGCCTACAAAACGGTACTCCAAGCCACTCCCTTTCAGATGGTATTCGGTCAAAACGCTGTGTTACCCTTGGACTTCTTGATCCCTACATTGAGAGTAGCACGAGAGCACGAATGGACAGGTCATGAGCTCTCCTCTAGGATCTTTGACCTTGAACGATTAGGAGAAACAAGACTGAGAGCCGCTGCAGGGATATATGCAGCCAAGAAGAGACAGAAGGCATACTTTGATGCCCACGTGAAGGATAAAGGCTTGAAAGCAGGAGATCTAGTCTTAGTCTATACACTAAAACAACACGCGAGGAAGCTAGAAAAGAGAGGCTACGGACCTATGATCATCAATAGGATCTCCACGAGCGGAGCAGTACAATTGGCCACATTAGAGGGTGATGTTCTCCCAAATTATATTAGCGGTTGCAGAGTCAAGTTGTATCAGGAACCCCTCACGGAGGAAATGCTCAGTCGACTCAACACTGCTAAGAAACGCAAAGAGGAAGAAAAGCGAGTTCGAGAAGAAGCTCAAGCTGAAGCTTTAGAACGCATCAGAAGGATGAAATTACGAAGGCAAGGTAGAGATTAGCCTGGAGCGAATGACTATGCAGACCAAGGATTTCCTATGGCCATGTGTGAAGTCGCAGGAACAAGCTCGCATAGGATAATTGATAGACGTCCTTTCGTAACCTTAGATATAGGACAAGGAAAGAGTGCAAGGACCGTAAGAGCCTTGATTGACTCAGGTGCAGCCACTAGTGCTGTTAAATTGTCTTACTGCCAAGAGTTACAGTTAACTGTCAATCCTGTGGAAGCATATCTCATAGGATTGGGAGGCGTGGAAACCCCTTGTATGGGTGAGGTGGAACTTCCCCTCTACATTCATGATGAGGCAATGACAGTTAAAGTACTAGTGTGTCAAGATGAGGATCTCACTGAACCTCTTGTCTTGGGTCAAGACTGGATCTATGACCAAGCAATTAACTTAAACCTAAGAAGTGGACTTCTCCAGGTTTGGGTCAATCATAGTCGAGTTACAGTAGAATTAGACAATGGAGCACTCAAGGAACTAGGGAAGGCACAGACTCCTGGTCCTTCCAGGGGTACACATGAAGATGACCATGCTGTTCTTGTTCAAAACCCTGTGTTGCAGAGGAATGATATTTGCAAAAAAGGAGTCAGGGATGCAACGGAACTCCCTTCTTTTCCAAAGGCCAGAAGGAGGCAGCAACCAAAGGCGGATCACAAGCAGAAGAAGCCGAGTACTACCTATGTCCGAGATCAAAAGTACCTGCGCAGCAGAATGTCCCAGAAAATAAACCAGGTGTGGGTGCGGAAAGGCGAACGACCGGGTGCACCACCGTCAACTACACGGGCAAAGCCTCTTATTAGTAACCAACAACACGACGCTAATAAGAAGTCTGTCAGAAATTCTTCTGCTAAAGTAAAATCTATTTGGGTGCCCAAGAAGTCGATGAAGGCAAGCCCACAATCTAGACAAATTTGGGTGCCTAAGGCTTGCTTGAGGGCACAAGTAGTTACACCAAGGCCACAACCTATGCAGCATAACCCATCTACGAGTACAACCAGTATTCCCTCGTGCTCAACACTTAGGAACACACCAAGACCCATGAGCATGCATGTAATCACTTATAAGTGGGTCCCTAAAAGGCCCCACTCCCAAACAGCGACACCGACACAGCTCTCTGGAGTCTCTACGAAACCAAAAGCAAAGCCCATCCACTGCATTTGGCAGTCTAAGATCTGTAATAAACCCCCGACCCCGATTTGTAAATTCACCCCACTTACTAACGGCATTAGTCTCCTAGGAATACACAAACGTTAACTACACTCACTGTCTTCGTGCACTTACTAACCACTAACTCACCATCTACCTCATGTTAATGTTGTAACGGGGACAACAACGGATTTATTTTGTCCATTACGATGTTAACACATGATTCTATATTCTCACAGAATCAGAAAGCAAGAAGAAAAATGGCAGAAGCGACAGGTTCGGGCTCACAAGTAGGGATACTCACTGCAGGGATTGATGTGGATAGCCTACCTGTGGATGTGCCCCCGATTGAACGACCAGTGGAGATGCAACACCTCCAGCAACTCCCGGTGCCAGATCCCCCTACAGGAATCACGGAAACTTTACAGATCATGGGTGCGATTCCAATTTTTCTCCAAGGAGTTCGAGACTTTACAGAACACCGAAGATCTACAGACCATATGGCAACGAGCAGGGTTGGCGGAATATTTTGAAGCCCCACTACCTAAACCCGACCTCCTCCGATGTTACTATCTGGTCTCTACATTACAAGCTCATGAAGATAAGGACCAACCCGGATCATTTGTTCTCCCCTCATTGCTGGGCAACAACGAGTTGAAGAGGTTTGAACTTACTGTGGAGCTAGTGAGTGATGCTTTAAAGATGCATGGCACGCATGTACCCTCAGAAAAGGATGCTCTCGTTCCCAACAACATGAAGGACAGGAAAGTAGTGAAGCTGAAAGACATGGCAGCCCTCACCCCAAATGTGTCCATCCCTCTCCGCATGTGCATGCAACATTTCGCCTTCCCCGGTCAAGACCGATTCACGCAACCACACAAGAAGATCTGGTTTGCTCTCTACTTGGCGGAAGCAGGTGCGCTACCTATTAAGCTACCAGTGTGGATTATAGATCAGTTGTATGAAGCGAACAAACGGGCTTCTAGGAAATTAGTGGTGAACGGATGCTGTGCACTCACACGCATCATTTACCGATGCTTGGCATATGATGTCCCCATTGAGCGTGCCTTAACTTGGGCACAATTACAAATGTTTAAAAGGCTCAAGACATCCACACATCAGTCCAAGCGCATGAGGGGCGCGATTCCGTGTGTCCAGACAAGGGAAGTCCTGACTACTCCTGAGGCATCACCATTAAGAGAGGGCACTGTACCTCCTTTTACCATTAGGATACCCAGGTCGGAATCTGACACTACGACACAACCCACCCCATCGGCTCCTCCGGTTACACCTGAATTCGAGTTTGCTGCCACTGGAGAGGCTGAAGGACTGGACCCCCAGGATTTCGAAGCATTCCTACAAAGCACACAATTCTCTGATGTGGAGTTTTATTCAGAGGCAGAGGAGCAGGGCACATCCTCACGGAGAAGAAGAAAGTCTACAGACGGTAGACATGTCCATTGGAGTGACGCTCAGCAAAGCCAACAACACGGACACCCGGAAGAAGAAGAAGCATATGAAGAAGAGACCACTGAAGCCCCAGCATATACAGCAGAACTCCGAAGGCTGTATCAGATTATGGAAAGAGTACGATCGCAGCAATTACTCACTGAACAGAGCAGCAGAGTACTTATGACTCAGTTGTTGGAAGAAGCGGGAGTTGACTCAGAGTACAGGGAAGGTCTCTTATTGATGGCAGAAACATATGGAGTTGTAGAAGCTGTGCGCACTGCCATTCAGAGGCCTTCAGTTCAATATGACCCACGAAGGTTCCAGACACGACCTCGCTCAGGTAAAAATATCCAAATTCCCGTTACAGTTGCAGAAGAGCCCACTACTACACCAACCTCCCAAACAGCTAGTCAACAGCACCCCGCCACCCATGAGGAGTCCACCGAACCACTACCACCTACTCCCCCACCATCACCTCCGAGAACAGAGACAGTGGAAATCCCATCGACCACTCAACCCACTGACCCAACCTTCATCTTTCGTACTCCCATCTCTAGTGCCACCCTATTCTCTACCACTGATAACCCGACCTTTGAAGCAAACCCCATCACTACACAACCCACCGAAACCCTTCCCGAGCCTGCCCTAGGACAACCATCCCCAATGCCTTCAGTCACGGGTCATCCTGACCCCAGATCCACATTCATGGGTTTCCCTACTACCATGCCACCCTTTCCACCCTTCTCAAATTTACGACCCCAACCCCCGATATCCCTCTCTCCATTTCTACAATCCCTCCAGGACATCTTTGCTAGGGCTTTTCAACCAGGCCCTCAACCATTCCCTGTCTTTTCAGCTCCCCACCCCACGTCACATCTATTCACCACTTCCACACACACACCACCTACCATACCAATGTATATGGCAGGCCCCACACTAACACCCACTCCTGAAGGTATGGACATTTCACCACCCACGGCACCTCCACCCACGGTTTCACCTCCTCCCATTCCCCCTCCACCAATTTCACCCACACACACAACTTTCGTAGACACATCATTCACTGTCTCCCTTCCCCAATTCCCTTCCCATGCATCTTCCACAGTAAACACCCCCCACTCATCTATAGGTAATGCATTGGACACCATGTTGGCTTGTATATCAAATTTAAGAACAGATTACATTCAGCTCCAGCAACAAAACGCACGCCTGCAAGAGCACTCAGCGACACTACAGCTCCGCCTTGCGGTACTAGAAGAGGAGAATGCTCGCCTCCACACACAGTTCCAAACCCTCCAAGACGCCCATAATATATTGGAAGTACAGCTACAGAACGTAGATCAGGAAGCAGTGCAGGTGGTAGAAAGTCACCTACGGACACAACTGGAACGCAACTCAAAACTTCAGCGAAATATGGCACTACTTAAACGCCATCTTGCGGCTGCTCAGGAAGAGAACAGACGTCTGCAAATACAAAATCAAGAGAACCTGGAGGCAGCGATTGAGAGCACACCGGGGGCACCCATCAGCCCATCCAAGTTTCAAGCAGTAACCCCCGATAATATCAAGATTATATTGGAAGATTATGCCATGCTGCTCGAAGCACATGATAAGCTATCGGAGGAGCTAGGACAACTGAAGCAGGAACACCAACAAGGCCCAACAGCTGCCCCTCCAACCACCCCCTCTGCGGCTTCGCTTCCCTCCGACGCAGAGGCCATAAAAGACCTCCAGCAACAGGTAACTGAATTGCAAACACGCCTACTACAATATGAGAGGCCATCTTCCCCTCCGGAGGCTCCCACGGACGAAGAAGTTGTGCAAATTCCTGTGGAACAAACGTTCGATGAAGAATATGATCCGCAACCATTCCCAGGAGGCCAACAAACAGAAGAAGGGCAGGACACGTTCGAGGCACCACGGCCGCCATGGTTACGACAAGTGGAGGAAATAGGGACCTCGCATGAAGAGCGCACTGTAGTGCAAAATCAGGCTATGAGGGTCATAGAGGAGACTGTTTTACAATCAGATTACTTCAAGAACTTGTCATCGAGACGCCTGATTCTCTCATCGGAACTCCAGTACAGGCCATATTATATTATCTTGGCTGATTATAATGCAGAAATACAAAGAGTCACGGGTCAGATTCCTACTTTTGCGACCCAATTTCAACCCGAAGACCTTCCTCCAGAGGTGCGAAAAGGCAAGATTCGTCAACCAACATGGCGGCAGAAACTTTTAGAGACTTATCCAGAAATGCTACGCACATGGAACAACGCGCCGCTACACCTGCTGTACAACCCATGCTACGGTCCAGTCCCCCGCCGTAGGTCGTGGAAGGCATTTAATATCAAGGTACAGAACAATGCGCAATGCAAGGAATGGCTGAACTACCCGTACATCGCGCCACCACAAGGACCACCATCGGTAGCATATATGATGGGAACCATTCGCCACTGGATGCCGCGCTTGAAGCCCATGCCAGATGTAGCAGCGCAAATGATGCTTAAAATCTTAGATATGATGCAAGTAGTGCTGAAGACCTTTAGAAATGAAGCCGCACCACAGGTACGTCTTCCGGGGTTTAGCAATGGAAATTACGACTTGGTGTATGACATGAGCACCACCCCCAGTATCCGTGTGGCTTACGCTTGGCATGCACGCATCAAGTACCTCCCCGCCTGCTACAAACAGACCTTCGAAGAAATGTTCAGATCAGGTTTCTGGGAGTACCACTCGGAGATTTTCGCACCAAAGCCGACACATCTGCTTCAACTGTTTGCTTGTGAACAAGCAATGTATTCAGAGTACTACACCACCCCGCAACCAGAAACCCCCGGTGCAATAAATTGGGAGGCATTGGAAGCCGATCTAGCAAGAGGCTTAAGGATAGGAGAACATGAACTGGCCACCAATGTCATCCAATATTACATCGACCACCCGCGCGAACAAAGGTCTGTCAGGGGCGACAGACGCTAGGAAGGGGGGAGTGTTGGCATACAAAGCAACAAAGGAGTCATGCACAATACGGCAACAAGGCCAGATCATTTTTTCCCATAGATTATGTACAACCCAAGTGATTTTAATCACTACACAAACATTGTAAATCCCGTTTTTGGTAGATTAGACTCCATTTTGTGCAAGCCGAGGAGTCCTCGAGCTTGAGGAGCATTAGAAGTACCATCGTACCAAATTTCATAATTTTTAGACTTCGTTTGAGCCCTCAAATAAGCCCTGGAACCTAATTTTTAACTAGGCCGGACACTAGGTCTGGACAGAGCCAAAAGCTAGTCAAAAACTATAAAAAGAGCTAGAGAGCTCATTTTAGAGGGTAGATTGTAATTGAAACGAACTTGTAAGAGCTTGTGAAAGTAATCTAAAGCACTCCATTGATTCTCTCTCTTTGTCTTGCCGTGTGTGCGCGTGTGTGTGTATGTGTGTGCATGCTTGTGTGCTTCTCACTCACACACTTGTGCCGCCACTTGCTCGAGGTCTTCATACCATCCTCACGTCTTCCCGGATTGACATTAAAGGAGGTGCTACTCATCATTGAGCTACAAGGTACTATGATTTATTGATGATTTTGTTGAAAATTATGGTACATGTGCAAGCTCCAATTGTGAGGCTTGACACATACTCACCTCCATTAATTACCTCTTCATCATTTATGTATTTGTTGTAAGCTCAAAATGGAGTTATCCCTAAAAAATGTAAAGCCTACACTCTTAACCTTAGAGTAGAGTGTTGAATTAAAAAGGGAAAATGTATTTATGGCTTACGTAAAAGCCAAAATATAAAAAGAGAGAAGGAATACTCAAAAAATACATGACCTTATTCATATGGAGTGATTTGGAGCATCAAAAGTCACCCAAGCAAATGGAAGGACAAAGGCCATGAAGTGAAAGGTCAAGAGGTGAGAGAAGATGCAAGGGTAGGTGAAAAGTCCTATGCCCATAGCTCTATATAAAGAGCTCATTTGAACATGAAAATTCGTGGAGATGACAAGGACATGATGTGGAAGCATATGCTGGTCAGTCTCTCACCAATGGATATCAGAAGGTACCTCATTTGGATGCTACAATGAAGATAGGTATTCTAGCCGCATACCCTTTGTATACATAGTCACATTGTGAAGGTAATATCTCTCTATGTACTTATCCAATTAATACATATGATATCTTCTTGGAAAGCTTATTGCGTCTACTCTCTGTATCTCAAATATCTCTGTCAGATCATTCTCCAGTAGTTACAGAGAACATTTCTTGTGAGCCTCAATTTTTTGCATAAACTGAGATGACACATAGTCTAACTTTGGACAGTCAGTTGCCTGGTCAAGTGAACTCCAAATGGAGTGTTCTTTAGCTTGTTAGAAAGCTAAGAGAGTCTACTGGGTGTGGACAAAATTTCAGAGTCATTGGATCTCTGAGTTGTGACTGAATCAGGTTTTAGTAAGCATGTGTCTTGTAGGGCAGATTCTAGAAGAGGTTCTCTAACTTCCGCTGCGTGTATTGGAGTGTATTGGAGTGAAATTCCTCCACATTTTGGTATCAAAGCTTTGGTTGCAGAGCATTGGGAGTGGAGCCCATGGATGTGCAAAGAGATCTTGAAGAAGATGCAAAGGTGGCAAAGGAAAGCTTGGAGCTATCATGCTCATTGGAAAGCTATGGAGATGAAGCTTGTGTATGTAAGAACATTTTCTTGCTTTATGTTAATTGAAGTCCCAAACTCTCTTGTCCTACTCTCAAATACATATTCTTGATCATTGATGCATGCTATAAGTGATGCTAATCACTTTCTTGAAGACTTGTGAGCAGCCAATAGAAGAAGTTAAAGATTCAAGCAAAGAATCTTGGATGAGCAACTACATATAGTTGCATATGCACATTGTATGTGTGTTTGAGATATTGCACTCAATTGAATGAAGTGCAAGTTTTGATTATGTAAATGGATGAACGTGTAAGCTTTTATGTAAGCTTGTGGTTATCATAATATGATTCTTACTTTGTGTAAGAGATTTATGGAATGAAGATGTTTATGTATGCATGCTTATGAAGTCTATGCTCAAGTTGAATGACAATATTGGACAGCCATGTGTAGGTTGAAGTTATGTTGAATTTAAAGTTGGCCATTGATGTCTATCATGCACAAATGTATGCACATGTGGTCATGGATGATGTATACAAATATTGATGATGTGTGGATGAGTAATAGGCTATTTTATAAAGCCTACATAAGCTGAAATTTGCAGGTCTATGTAGCCATGTGAGTTGGCACAAAGTGAGCTGAATATATGCTCAAATGTTTGATGATTTGAATACATGCTTATGTGTTTTTGTTAGCATGATATTTATGCTTTAAAGGTTGGTCATGTTCAGCCATAGATGAGCTGAAAGAATGCATGTGTGGATACCATGAACATTGGTAAGATGCAAGGCTGCTATGTATGAATTTTGTGGATGTATCTTGTGGTGGATAAAACCCATTGAGGTAAAATGGGAAAAGAAAATATGTATGCTTGTGTTATGATAACTAAAAGAATTTGATTCTTGAGTTTAGATACATCAAGTGAATGCAATGCTCTTATTTATATAAGCTAAAGCTAGGTGCACAAAGCTTGGATGAAGGAAGGATGAAAAGCTTGGAGCCAAAGTGAAGGAAGGAGCCCAAGCTACATGTTTCTCAAACACTTGAAGTGTTGAAGACTTCGAATATTGAAAGCCAAGCTGAAGGTGGACAAGAGTGAAGCCAAGGATTGAGCTTCCCAACAAAGGAGGAGTAGAAAACTCCAAGGTAAGGGCTACTATGAAGTGTTGAAGGCTCACATTGACTTGAAGACACCCCCAAAGGTTGCAAGGAGCAACAAGCAAGATAAAAGAAGGTAGAGTCACCCATGAGTTGTGACAAACGGCTGAAGTTGATTGAGGTAAAAGAATTCCATTTGCAAAGGTAAGGGCTGATGTAAAGGGTAAGAAAAATCCACATTGTGTGTGGTGGTAAGTTCCAAGCATAAATCATGTGAATGTATTGTAAAAGGGTGTGGCTAGTAAGACCACCTAAATAGAGTGGCAAGCCAAAGTAAAGGCAAGAAAGACCACCAAAGAGAGTGGCAAGCCTATGGCAAGTAAGACCATTCAAGAGTAATGGCAAGCCAATGTGAAGGCAAGTAAGACCATCCCAAGAGGAATGGCAAGCCTTGTTAGGTGCAAGAAGCACCAAAGACCAAGTGAAGGTCTAGTGAAAGGTTGAGGCAAGTAAGACCACCCAAGAGGAGTGGCAAGCCTATGGCAAGTAAGACCATTCAAAGAGGAATGGCAAGACTATGTGAGGGAAAGTAAGACCATCCCAAGAGGAATGGCAACCCTTGTTAGGTGCAAGAGGCACCATTGTTCCCATTGAGGATTTCTTATGTTGTTTTGTAGGTGATGAATGAAGCTTGGAAGATTTCAAAGCTATGAATGATTCACATGAAGAGGACTCATGAAAGAGTTCATGTATGATCAGCCCATTATTCATTTTGCAGGTCTAAAATCAGCCATGAAGAATGGAGTAAAGATCATGAAGCAAGGGGGAGTTAGCTTGCAAGGATTGGAAGATCCAAAGAAGTCCTGTTGGCAGTAGCCTTGGTACATCAGGACCTACAAGACGTGAAAGTCAAAGAAGGGAGTCAGAGCGAAGGGACAGCACAAGCAAACAGGGCAGTCAAAGAAGATCTGGCAAGTAGGCCAATATTTTTTCAAGACATTAATGCAAATCAGAGAGATGGACATGCAGGGAAGAAGAGCAAGTAGGGAGCTTGAAGATATGTATGGCAGATCACTAGAAGAAATCCCTACAACAACAGTGATTTTTATCACTAATAATCATTGTAAATCTCATTTCACATTTTTGTAGCTCCATTTTGTGCAAGCCAAGGAGTCCTTGAGCTTGAGGAGCCTTAGAAGTAGTTGCGTACCAATTTTCATAATTTTTAGATCTCGTTTGAGCCCCCAAATAAGCCCTGGAACCTAATTTTTAACTAGGCCGGACACTAGGTCTGGACAGGGCCAAAAGCTAGTCAAAAACTATAAAAGGAGCTAGAGAGCTCATTTTTGGGGTTGGATTGTAATTGAAACGAACTTGTAAGAGCTTTTGAAAGTAATCTAAAGAACTCCATTGATTCTCTCTCTTTGTCTTGCCGGGTGCGCGTGTGTGTGTATGTGTGTGCATGCTTGTGTGCTTCTCACTCACGCACTTGTGCCGCCACTTGCTCGAGGTCTTCATACCATCCTCACGTCTTCCCGGATTGACATTAAAGGAGGTGCTACTCATCACTGAGCTACACCAAATTTTGGCGCCGTTGCCGGGGATCGAGCTTTGAGGACGAGCGTGTGATGGTAAGACGTAGAGTTGACGCGTTGGAGTCGTAGGTATTTTCTTCACTCTCATCGATTTTCTTTTACTTTCTTCACCATCTTCATCACCATCATCATCATCACCATCTCCCACGTCCATCTCCATCACCGCGAAAATTTCAGTTTTTTGACTATATTCCCATCTCCACCTCATTTCCCTCATTTCACTTGTGAGAGAGAGCGAGAGAGCGAATTTGCATGTGCTGTTTTTTGCATGTTTTGTGAGCTTTCTGCAGGTACAGGCCGCATCATCATCCCCAGCACCCTGCGCAGGTACGGAAATCTGAGTAACTGTCTGTGTGTCGCCGAGCTCTATCAATCGCGACCGACTGAAAAATTGATCTAATTGCTAAACAAAGTGCATATCCATGACCTACAGGCCTAGAGCTTCCCAAAAATGTGTTTAGTTTTTTGAAATTCCACAGATTTCTGTCAATCGCGATCGCTCTGTCAATCGCGATCGACAAACCACGACGGACAGATCTGTCAATCGCGATCGACACGTCAATCGCGACCGACAGCCCACGACGGCTCTGTCAATCGCGACCGACAGAGTCAACGACCGATTGACCACGACCGACTGACCATACGCGTGACACGTGTCAATCGCGATCGAGTCATCAATCGCGATCGACTCATCAATCGCGACCGACACAGTCAACGACGGTTTGACCACGACGGACAGACCACGACGGCTCTGTCAATCGCGACCGACACGGTCAACGACTGTTTGACCACGATCGACAGACCCTCGCGACCGACCTGTCAATCGCGATCGACTCATCAATCGCGACCGACAGAGTCAACGACGCTTTGACCACGATTGATTGACTTTTCGCAAACCCTGTCAATCGCGACTGACCAGTCAATCGCGACTGACAGCCACGACGGACCTGTCAATCGCGATCGACACGTCGATCGCGACTGACCTGTCAATCGCGACCGACAGACTTTGCGAACGCGTTAGAAGGGCAAATTAGGTCAAATTTTCAAGGCAAAGTGATTGGTCTAAATTGTGATGAAGTGTGGGACAAACTCTAAGGTGTAGTATTGCATTGTTAGGCCGTGCCACAAGCTACTCGAGTATTCCTGTTCAACTGTTAGCTTGTATTGAACCCTGATTTAACTCCCTAAACCCTGAACAGTCCTAACTTTTTCATACGAAATCCAATTTTTGAGCTCTTGGGCTTGTTGGAAAGCTCGTGGCATATACTACACGCCCTCAACTGTTTTTTATAAAAATAATGCATTGATTTTCAGAGAGGGTAATTTTGAAGTTGACCATACCCAGGGGGCTCAAAGTCAGGGGTCTTTAGAATTATTTTCCTAAAAGTCACAATGCAAATGCGCGTTTGTGTCACATGAATGAAAGTGGATGGTTTTGTCCTTTGAATCTAAGCCTTGAGCTAACCGTGGATCTTTTATAGGTCCATTGAGAGCAACTGAGAACGTACAAAGCAAGGTTTCTTTGCAAGCTTGAGAACCGGGTTCTTGAGCACCAGAAAGCAAGGGATCAACAAGTAAGGTTGGATTATTCTCAACTCCCTCTGTCATTTCCTAGCTCAAGCTAAGAACGAGTAGAGATAGGAGTAAGCCAGGGCGACGATAGGCAGTTATCAAGTTGAAGACTACCTAAAAAACTCAAGTTCAAGTAAAAAACATAATCTCTGTACTGTCGATAACCTAAAGGAAAAGAATCTAACGTGGAACGGTCAACCTAAAATACGAAGAACATTCAAGTGTTCCTGACGACGTGATACCAGACAAGACCATAAACACAATAATTGACTAAAAAGAACCAAGTGACTGGTACCAATTGATCGGCAACGAGGTTGTACTCTGGAAAAAAAAATTTGGGCTAATCAGTTAGGCATATGAACCTTAGATCAGGACGACATTTAGCAAGGGAAAGACAAAGCCTTAGGTCTTCAGAGGCTAGTGTCAATCACACTGCAAGGTCTTGGGCCCAGCAGTTGAGCCACCACTCATACTACCCTAGCTCTGAGACCAGTGAGTCAGAAATGTCTCAAGGCATGGACAGACCTACGGGAAGTTCAGGAGTGCCTTATTTGTACAGGGTAGAAGGCCCTTACAAAACACAGCTGGAATACCTTAGGACCAACCGATTAGGTGCGAGCATCTATGAGGATGGCCTAGGAAGATCTGTGGTCCAGATTAAAAACCCTGACCAATCCATAGGACTAGAACACCCAGCTGTCAAGTTTGAAAATGGTGCATACCTGGACAAGGAAGGAACTATATATGTTGTCACTAGTCACCCTGATAGGACAGATGACTTCGGGAATGTAATCTCAGAAGCAGACTTAGGTGACCTGGAACAAGGGAACATGGGTGCGGAACCTAGAACCCCTCGAGGTAAATCAGTTCTCACTAGGATTATCACGCCTGAATGGGTCCCCCAAGACAACAAGAGCATAGAGTTGCTCCTCAATCGAGAAACTGATGAAGCCTTTTGGAGGTATAAGTCTAATCAGCCGACAGACATAGGAAATATCATGATCTACGAGCTTAAGGATCCGGATAGCCCAGGCAGAGTGACCTATTTAGATCATGCTTCAGAACGGATCTTTGTGGTGACAGAAAATGATAGGCATGCTTACACTTGGAAGGGTGAATTTATTTTTCCTCAACCAAGATCAAATGTATCTTACGGTCACCCTGGGGCTGGAACTTCCCAAGCTCATGGTACGCAAAGAGACAGAAGTAGAGATAGACCAGAAGTAAGTTTTGCCAACCCAGTGGGCAGAGAAAGAACGAGAATAGAGACGAATAGGGTAGAACCTGAGATGCATAGAGCCCACAGGAACCAAAGAAATGTAGATGGATTCCCTCTGCCGAGGCCTAGAGAGCACACAAGAACTTTGAGACCCACCCAGCTAGTTAAGTCCATGAAGAATTACTTTGACGGCACAGGAGATCCCTATGATCATGTGGCGGAGTTCAAGCAAGTCTTGAGAGCTGAACAAGTGGAGGATCTGTTCACGCAGTACAATGCCTTCGGTCTAACCCTTAGGAACACAGCACTTACTTGGTTTCAGCCATTAGATGAACGCCAGTTCAGGAGCATAGACCAACTCCTAGAGGCATTCATTGTAGAGTTCTCTAAGAGCGGCATAAGACACAATACCTCCTCATTGATCCACAGCTTCAAACAGACCCCCCAAGAGACTGTGAGACTTGCAGGGAGAAGATTTAGGCAATACCTTGAAAGATGTCCTATTTCGGAGCTACCCACATCTGCTAAACAGGTAGCCTTATTCCTCGATGGATTGCTGAGTACGAAATTGAGATCCTATGTGTATCTGAAGGACCCTAGGACTATAGAAGAGTGTGTACGCATGTGCATTGACATTGAAGATAACCTAGGGGAAGAGCTAGAGCTTTCCAAAATCTATAAAGACTCAGATAGCGCAGCTAGCCACTCTTCCACGCAATCTACATCAATTGAGGAACTCGCTGAGAAGGTAGCTCAGAAATTAGGTGTAACTAGCAAACAGATCCCAAGGTTTGCCCCTGTGAAAAGATGCTATACATGCGGTGGTGACCATATGGCGAACGTCTGTCCCATTATGGCTCAACCCCAAGTAAACCCTAGTAGCCAGTACTGCACCATAGAACGGAGATACACCAACCACACCGCGCAAGATTGTCCATACAACAAGCAGACTGTTAGGCAACCCTACCCGCAACCCTACCAACAAGGCAGATACCAAAACCAAAATCCACCACCACAATATGCTAGACCCCAACAAACCTACCAACCACAATATCAGGCCCAACAGAGACCCCAACCGGTACTAGCTCAACAGCCCCCAAACCCCGCTAACGTGATTCCAGTAAAGTATGCTGTTGCAGAAGAAAACCTGAATAGGGCCTTAGTACCAGTGACCCCATTGATCTCGGAAAGTGACCCAAGTGACCATAGCTTTGATTCTACACATGTCGATAGTCCCCAGGCTTACTACATGCAGTCTCCAGAACATGGTGAGTCTTACTATAGTGAGGAACCAAGTGAACCTAGTTGGGAGTCAGATTACACGAACGTCATGTATGCAAACCCCAACCCCAGGCCTCAACCTAGGCAAGTAAGACCTCCAGTCCCAAGAGGACCGTGCTACAGATGCCAAGGAGATCATCTCATCCGTGAATGTCCCTTAACCCCACCTACACAACCCCAGTCAGTGACTATCCAAGGTTTTTGCCAAGAGTGTGGAAAAGAGCATCTTTTACGAGATTGCCCAAAGAACCCCAATAACATGCCAAAAATCACTCCGATCAATGTGATTGGTTTGGTTGTAGATTCCTCTGGAAGCGTCACTTCCACTGCACCAGTGCAGGTAGTCACTAGAGCTCAGGCATTGCAGCAAAACCAAGAGACAAACCAAGATAAGAACTCAGTGGCTAGTGAAACCGAGAGCATAACAAAGAAGAGGACTAGAGCATGGAAAGATAGTCGGGAAAGAATGAAAAGACAATGGGCTAAAAAGATGAGTGAACTTGAGGAAAGCATAAGAGAAACCAAAGCTAGGATAACCGAAATCACCTCTCAAATCCCCTCTCACAATACCCCGCCTCCACCACTCCCATCTCCATCCGACTCACCACCTTCCCCACCGCCTCATCAAATCCCACCACCCCCTAGAGTAGGATCAGTGTTAGCTGATCCCACTCCTGAAGACTTAGACATGATGCTCAAAGCATATCAGGCCAGAATCCAAGAAGGGCCAAACGTCACGGATCATGCCAAGTGCTATCCTAGAGCTGACCTAGAGATAGAAAGAACCAAACTATGCGCGAAAATGGTCGCATTGGCTCAGACGATGTTTGAAGCCAGTCGCCTTTTCAATTACTCGGGCTCAGCCAAGACGCAATTACACTTGGATGGATTCCTAGAAAAGTTAGAGAGGATAATTGCCAGATCTGACAAGGAAGAAGAAAATCAGGAGAAAGAAAAAGCAAGCAAAAACCTGAGCCACTCCCCATCGGAAGTTTATGCAGCCAATTCCACTAAACCAGACAACTTCCCCACCTTAGAAAGATTAGAGAAGCTAACTGCACAGCCAGAAAAGGAGCCTATCCCTCAAAAAAAGGGAAGGGCAAGAGAACGGATAAGCCAGCCTCTTCAGGAAGCTCATGTGCCTCCTCAAGGAGCTTATCTTCCTCCCCAGAGGTCACAGGCGCCCCCCTCGAAAGCTTATGTACCCCCACAGGTAACCCACATCCCTTCCCAGAAAGCGTATGAGCCTGTGCGGAAAAGTAATAGCATAAGTAATCCTCCCCAAGAAGCTTGTGCTTCAAATATCTATGACAACGAGGAAAGAGCCAACGATAGGATAAGCCCTCCTTCCCAGGTAGCATATGTACCTAATTCTACGGAGCCAGACACTTCTTCTTCTATGAATCGGTTTGCACCGGACTTCCTACGAGAGATTCAAGAAGACAAATGGGATAACGAAAGTGAGGTCGCCCCTCCTTTTGAACTTGTGGACGATGCACACGACCAATTCCCACAAGACATCCCATCCATCTACGGGGAACATGAGAGTACTCAATCTCACGAGAGATTGGACTTTGAATCTAATTCCATACAAGAGTTACCCCACTTCACAGGTCCATGGGAAGCAAAATCCACGTGTATGAGAGCACCCACAGTCATGATAAGGAACGACGACTCAGTCATACCAAGGAACACGGAGGTAGTAACGAACACCAAGGTGCAACACGATCTCACTTTGGAAGAGCTGCCTGAGGATAGACCAAACGCGCGGAAATATGTAGCTAGTCAAGTAACTGAAATTGCAAAACCTCGTTCCCGGGTAGGATCCCATAGGACAGTACCGGAAATTCCCTTGGATAAGATAGGAGATATGTGTGAAGGTGAAGAAGGGAACACCTACCTTCCCATCACCTATCAGGACTACACCACGAAGGCAATTTTGGACTCAGGTGCAGGAGTTGCAATTGCCACCACCTCCTTATGGAAGCGTTGGGGCAAGCCGGCACTCAGGCCGACGAGAATGAAATTGCAAATGGCAGATGGTCACATAGAGAGACCCCTAGGATTGCTAGAAGGGATAACCCTCACCACTTGTGGTGTCGAGTTCGAACATAGTTTTGCTATATGTGACTTCAGCAAAAATCATGCCTATGAGATGATTTTGGGAAGACCATTTATGCGACAATTGCAAGTAGTACAGGATTGGGGAACCAACTCCTTGTATTTGCAACACTTGGGTGTTACGACCAAAGTCAATCTCAAGGATTATTCTCATAGAGATGTCCCTCCTATCCAATGGAATCCCATCCATAGAGCCAAAGATGATACGGAATCGGTGCATTCCATAGGGTCTGGATCCTCATGGATGCATGAAGATACTCACTTATGGATGTGCAAGGTAGCGGTAGAAGAAGAGAAGAGAGAGAAAGCCAGAGAGGTAGGTGCGAACGAAACTCATAGACCCATTCAAGACCCAGCCTATGCACCTATAGTCTTCCCAGATGAGGAGTTTGAACCCCATGGCTGGGCGGAAATTTTAGCGACAATGGACGTAGCCATCAATGAAGAACAATGGACACCTCACTGTGATGAGGATGGCTATGACATTTCAGTCTTCTCCATAGAGCCAATCATGGGAGAGGCAGTTCTAGAAGAGTGTGAACCTAGCCCTGATGCATTTGAGGATGCAAGTGACTCCGATCTAGAGTCAATCATTATGGACCCTCCATTTGCATCAGATGAGGAATACTTCCATGAAGTAGAATTTCAAACCCAGAGGCATGGAGAGGTTACAAATGATGTAAGATTAGCAACACGTATGACCCCTAAGGAAGAAGGAAAGAAACGAAAGAAGAGAGAAGCCTTACCAGAAGAGGAAGAATCTTTGTTTGAGGTCCCAGAAAATTTTAAGAAGTATGAGATAGATGATAGAAGAGTCATGATAAGAATGCCTAAACGAGAAGCACAATCAGGAGAGGCCTATGATAACAAAGAAACCACCAAGAAAATAGTAGTGGCCATAGAAGAAGGTGAGGAGAGATGCACGTATATAGGCCATGACCTGACAGAAGAAGAAGAGTACGAATTGACTACCTTGCTCAGAGAATACAGAGATGTATTCGCTTGGAGTTACAAGGACCTGAAAGGTGTTGACCCTGACATATGCGCACACACCATTCCTATGACTTCAGACGCTAAACCCTCTAAGCAAAAGCCTTATACATATAACGATAACTATGCTGCTAAGATCAAGGAAGAGATAGATAGACTGGTCGAAGCTGGATTTATCTATGAAATTGAGCACACTGAATGGGTATCTCCCATCGTGGTGGTGCCCAAGAAGAATGGCAAGCTGCGTGTGTGCATTAACTTGAAAAAGGTTAATGCCGCCACTATTCGAGATAACTATCCGCTTCCCATCACAGAACATCTCTTAGAAAGAGTGGCAGGCAAGGAAGTGTACAGCTTCCTTGATGGATTTTCGGGCTACAATCAAGTAGCCATAGCTCCAGAGGATCAGCATAAGACAGCCTTTGCCACAGAATGGGGCATTTTTGCCTTTAGAGTAATGCCATTTGGGCTTACCAATGCACCAGCTACCTTCCAGAGGCTGATGTGCCACGTGTTTAAGGAGTTTCTGAGGAAGAGTTTAGAAGTCTACGTTGATGATCTCTGTGCTCATTCGAATGTTAGACAAACCCATATTCCTGAACTTAGACAAATCTTTGACAAATGTAGAGAATACCAAGTCTGCCTGAACCCAGAAAAGTGCGTTTTTATGGTCAGGCAAGGCAAGATCCTAGGACACATAGTGTCAAAGAATGGCATATCTACTGACGAGGAGAAAGTGAGAGCCATAGCAGAGCTACCTAGGCCAAAGAATGTCAAGGAAGTACAAGCTTTCATGGGGCATTGTGGCTATTATCGACGATTTATACACATGTATGCTGTCATTGCAAAGCCCATGTACGGACTTCTGACAAACTTTGAGTGGACGGATGAATGCGAAAATTCCTTCCAAGAGCTTAAACGAAGATTATGTTCAGCACCAATCTTGACCACACCAGATTGGAATAAGCCATTCCATGTTCATGTGGATGCATCCAATTATGCCATTGGATGTGTGCTTGCACAACCTACTGGTGAAGGTAATATGGATCTTCCAATTGCCTATGCCAGTAGACAATTGAATGCGGCTGAACGGAATTACACCACTACAGAGCGCGAAGGATTAGGCATGGTATATGCAGTTAAGAAATTTAGACACTATTTGCTTGCAAATAAGTTTAAATTTTTTACTGATCATCAGGCATTGTTATATCTTGTAAACAAGCCATGCAACACAGGAAGATTAGTGAGATGGTTTCTCTTGCTAATGGAATACGATTTTGAGGTTGTGGTAAGGAAAGGTAGGACTCATTTGAGAGCCGATCATCTCTCTAGGCTCACATCGGGAGAAGCCCCACAAGGAGTGTCAGATGACCTTCCTGATGCTTATTTGTTTAATTTGGAAGTGGTGCCGCAGTGGGCCAAGCCAATAGTACCAGTATTGACCTACGGGCCTAACCATCCAGTGGTAAACACACGGAATAGAGAGGTTGTAAAAGCCCAAAAGTACCACATCATGGCAGGAAGCATGTACAAGCACACCGATCAAGGGATCTTGGCTTGCTGCGTAGAAGAGGATGAGTACTCCAAATGGTTGCAATTAGCACATGTAGGTGCACTAGAGCAACACCATTCAAAGCAACGAACTTTACAGACCCTAAAGAGATTCGGAGTGCATTGGCCAACTATGGAAGCGGATGTCCAAAAGTTGTGCAAGGAATGCCCAATCTGTTGCACTAAGCCACCTGTGGAACACGCCACTCTTTATCAAGTATCTATTGTGCCAGAATGGAGTGAACCACTAGTATCCTTCATAAAGACGAAAGCGTTCCCTCCAGACATGACTCTGGCAAGGAAAAGGAGTTTAGAACAGGAAGCCTTGGATTACTCACTCATTGGTGATAATCTATACAAACGCGGTAAGGATGGTTACCTGAGACTGTGTGTCCATGAAAGTGAATATCTCAAGATATTGGAAACTGCTCATCAAGGTGTAGCAGGCGGACACTTTGGACCGGATCGGGTGATCAAGGCGATACTGTTTGCGGGCTTCTGGTGGCCTACCCTTCACATGGATGCACATACCTATGTGAAAAGGTGTGATGTCTGTCAGAGGACCCAGTATCCTATACGCAAAGATGAGATGCCATTGAAACCTATGATGGGTGGACGTGCATTCTCTAAGTGGGGCATAGACTTCGTAGGTCCTATTAATCCCCCAGCTAAGGGTTCTCATGCGGAATACATCATTGTGGCAACAGATTATCTCACCAAGTGGGTAGAGGTAAAGGCTACAACCAAGAACGATGCTCAAACAACTGCCAAATTCTTGTTTGAGAATGTGTTCACAAGATATGGGCTACCCATAGAACTAGTAAGTGATAGAGGCACTCATTTCTTAAATGAAGTGATTGAAAATCTACTCCAAGAATTCTTGGTAATACACAAGAAGTCTGCCCCCTATCACCCTCAAGCTAATGGACAAGCTGAGAGCACTAATAAGATTTTATGCAATGTACTGACGAAATTAGTGAACACTAAACGCTCTGATTGGGACAAACAGCTACACCATGCTGTTTGGGCATACCGAGTTGCCTACAAAACGGTACTCCAAGCCACCCCCTTTCAGATGGTATTCGGCCAAAACGCTGTGCTACCCTTGGACTTCCTAATCCCTACATTGAGAGTAGCACAAGAGTATGAATGGACAGGTCATGAGCTCTCCTCTAGGATCTTTGATCTGGAACGATTAGGAGAAACAAGGCTGAGAGCCGCTGCAGGAATATATGCAGCCAAGAAGAGGCAGAAGGCATACTTCGATGCCCATGTGAAGGATAAAGGCTTGAAAGCGGGAGATCTAGTCTTAGTCTATACACTAAAACAACACGCGAGGAAGCTAGAAAAGAGAGGCTACGGACCTATGATCATCAATAGGATCTCCACGAGCGGAGCAGTACAATTGGCCACATTAGAGGGTGATGTTCTCCCAAATTATATTAGCGGTTGCAGAGTCAAGTTGTACCAGGAACCCCTCACGGAGGAAATGCTCAGCCGACTCAACACTGCTAAGAAACGCAAAGAGGAAGAAAAGCGAGTTAGAGAAGAAGCTCAAGCAGAGGCTTTAGAACGCATCAGAAGGATGAAATTACGAAGGCAAGGTAGAGATCAGCCTGGAGCGAATGACTATGCAGACCAAGGATTTCCCATAGCCATGTGTGAAGTTGCAGGAACAAGCTCGAATAGAATAATTGATAGACGTCCTTTCATAACCATAGACATAGGACAAGGAAAGAGTACAAGGACCGTAAGAGCCTTGATTGACTCAGGTGCTGCCACTAGCGCTGTTAAGTTGTCTTACTGTCAAGAGTTACAGTTAACTGTCCATCCTGTGGAAGCATACCTTATAGGATTGGGAGGCGTGGAAACCCCCTGCATGGGCGAGGTGGAACTTCCCCTCTACATTCATGATGAAGCAATGACAGTTAAAGTACTAGTGTGTCAGGATGAGGATCTCACTGAGCCTCTTGTCCTGGGTCAAGATTGGATTTATGACCAAGCAGTCAATCTAAACCTAAGAAGTGGACTTCTCCAGGTTTGGGTCAATCATAGTCGAGTTACAGTAGAATTAGACAATCAAGCACTCAAGGAACTAGGAAAGGCACAGACTCCTGGTCCTTCCAGGGGTACACATGAAGATGACCATGCTGTTCTTGTCCAAAACTATGTGTTGCAGAGGAATGATATTCGCAAAAAAGGAGTCAGGAATGCAAAGGAACTCCCTACTTTTCCAAAGGCTAGAAAGAGGCAGCAACCCAAGGTGGATCAAAGGCAGAAGAAGCAGGGTACTACCTATGTCAGAGATCAAAAGTACCTGCGCAGCAGAACAGCCCAGCAAATAGACCAGGTATGGGTGCGGAAAGGCGAACGACCGGTTGCACCACCGTCAGCTACAGGGGCAAAGCCTCTTATTAGTGACCAACAACGCAACGCTAATAAGAAGTCCTTCAGAAATTCTTCTGCTAAAGTAAAATCTATTTGGGTGCCCAAGAAGTCGATGAAGGCAAGCCCACAATCAAGACAAATTTGGGTGCCTAAGGCTTGCTTGATGGCACAAGTAGCTACGCTGAGGCCACAACTTAAACAGCATAACGCAGCTACGCATACTGCCAGATTTCACCCGTTCTCGACACTCATGCACACACCAAAACCCAAGAGCGTACATGTAATCAATTGTAAATGGGTTCCAAAAAGGCCTCATCTGCAAACCACGACACCGAGAAGGCTCTGTAGAGACTCTCCGAAACCGAAGGCAAAGCCCACTCACTGCAATTGGCAGCCTAGGGCCTGTAATAAACCCCCCGACCCCAATGTGTAAATCCGTACCCACTTACTAACTGCAGTAGTCTCCTAGGACAACACAAGCACTAACTACACACACTGTCTTCATGCACTTACTAACCACTAACTCATCATCCATCTCATGTTAATGTTGTAACGGGGACAACAACGGATTTATTTTGTCCATTACGATGTTAACACTTGGTTCTATATTCTCACAGAACCAATCAGCAAACAGGCCATGGCAGAAGCAGGTACCAGCTCTCAAGCCGGATCTGGTCCCCAGATCGTGGACATAGAAACACTTCTCCTTGAGCCACGTCTCACTGCAAGACCGCAAGAGCTTCAAGAAGTGCATGTGCTCCCCATCCAGGATCCTCCTCAAGGACACACTTCTCAAGTAGGTAAGCATGCGCATTGGTTCAGTGATGTTGCTGGACCACTGGGCGATGGAACCTACTTCTGGGAAGCAGAATTGGAGTTCAATGGCAAATGGGGTCGATACCACTTTTTCACACGCGAATTTGAAAGCTACCAAAATGCTGAAGTCATGAGATCAGTTTGGGTCAAAGCAGGTGTGGAAAGTTATTTCAGGACCCACATACCAAAGCCGGATTTTTTACGATGTTCATATCTGATCAGTACAATCACGCCAAGCAGAGTCAAGGGCGGCGACAGCACCTTTGTGTTGCCATCACTGCTGCCGGGTAATGAGCTCAAAAGATTCAAGTTGACCCTCAATCTGGTAAGAGAAGCGTTGAGTATGTACGGCATGCACATCCCAACAGAAAAGGAAACCATGGTCCCAGGTCGAATGAAGCACAAGGATCTGAATAAGTTGAAGGATATGGTAGCTATGACACCTACCATCGCGCTTCACCTGCGAACCATCATGCAACACTTTGCGTTTCCCGCCCAAGAACGATTCACAATGCCCCCGAAAAAAATATGATTCAGTTTATATCTAGCAGAAACCGAAAGCCTGCCCATCAATGTGCCACACTGGATCATAGACCAGATCCACCTAGCGCATCAGAGGTGGAACAAAAAACAGAAGAATGTGCTCCACGGGTGTTGTGCTTTGACCAGAATAATCTATAGATGCTTGGCTTATGACGTGCCTGTTCAGCGGGCACTCGTATGGTCACGAGTCCAAGAATTCCAAAGAAGACTATCAACAGCAGGCCCTCCATCCAAGAAGATGAGGGGGGGAGTCCAACTACCCTGTGCTCAACCAAGGGGAGCTACCGCTACACCAGAAATCACTCCTCCCCAGACACGACGAGTTAGGCCATTCACAATCCGGTTACCAAGACCAAGCACGGAGGGGCCTAATCTGGTGTTTCCACCCATTCCATCCGATTTGGAATTCCCGCAGGGATTTACTCTTGAGGACCTCACGGATGAAGAAATTGCCAGATTAATCTATGACTCTAACCTCGAAGCCGAAGCAGCGCGAGCTCAGGAACCGCGACCCCAAACAACATCGGCCCCCACCCAACCACAAACTGTAGAAGTCGATGTAGATGACCAAGAGGCAGGAGGAGACGAAGAAGAGGCCGACGAAGAACAACACCAAGAATATGACGAACTCTCCGAGTTAGCAAGTGCCCCAGCATATTCGGCACAAATCAAGAGACTATATCGAACCATGCGACTGGTTCAGGAACAACATAAGATGTCTCTAGAACAGGGCAAAAGACTCATGAACGACTTGCTAGCGGAGGAAGGTGTGGACGAGTTGTTCATTGAGTCCATGAACCTTCATGCTGACGCCGTAGGACTGGACGAGGCCATTCATGAGGCAATGGCCTACATACACAGGTTTGAAAAAAGAGTTCCCGTTCGTCCCAGGAGGTCCGGGAAGCAAATTCACATCAATACATCAGCACCAGGCGAGTCAGCGCAAGCAGAAGAATATCACGAAGCACCGTTGTCACCACCATCCCCACCTCACACTACACAATTCACTCCACCACAAGACACCAGCACTACCACATCCACTACCACTACCATTGTCATGGGCATCCCACTCTCCCCGGGAATCCAAGTCGGGGGAGTCACAATGCCGACCTTCACCACCCTGTTCACCGATGTCACATCCACTCCACCCACGATTCCCATCTACACCGTCACTCAAACAGTTGACACGATGGAAACATCACCAGCCACAGCACCGCTCCCTCCCCCCATGCCACCTTCATCACCCATACCCCCTCCACCCACATCTCCACTTACATCCACAGCATTCACCTCTCCCATTCCCGCCCCCGTTCCCCCTGCATCTTCACCTTTCCCAACATTATTTAATGTAAATAACATATTTTTTGCATTAAACCAATGTGTATACCAGCTCCAACATGAGTACAAAGCTCTGGACAACCGGTATCAGCAACTGGAAACGCACCACCAGAACTTACAAACACAATTTCACATTCTACAAACAGAAAATGCAGAACTGAATCAACGCTACGCGACGCTTGAGCAGGCTCACCAAACATTACTGGCAGCACCCCAACCATCGACAGAATCAGGTGCCAAACAACTAGAAGCTCTGCTCGAGGTATACCAAGCCGATAATCTCAAAGTCCGGCGTAACCTGGCACTTCTCAGAAAACACATGGCGGCCGCCCTAGAAGAAAACAAGAGGCTGCAGCAGCAAAATGAAGCAAATCTAGAAGCAGCAATGGAAGGCTCTCCACACGAAATTGATCCAGAGCAGTTTAAAGCTGTGCCCTCAGAGACAATGAAGACCATCTTGGACAGCTATGCAGATCTATTAGAAGCTCATGATGACTTGGAAAGGGAACGTAATGCGCTGCGCAATCAACTCCAAGAGCAACAGACAGCACCCAAAGTCACAGAAACGACCACGACTTCAGAAGAAGTCATGGCATTGAAAGAGCAGGTGGCCGAATTACAGGCAAGATTACTCACACATGAAAGGCAACCCTCTCCAATTGTCGAACCTGAACCCGAGGATTTGGTACCCATCGAGGTAGATGAGACGTATGAGGAACCTTACGTTCCTATGCCAATGCCAGGTGGTGAGCAAACCGCAGAAGGAATGGATACGTTAGAAATCGAAGTACCTGAGTGGCTCCAAACACTAGAGAAAACGGCATCAACTCATGAAGATCGAGTGGCAGTTCAGATCCAATCTATGGCAAAGATAGAGGACACTATTATTAAATCAGAATACTTCCGCAGCATGTCCCACCATAGATGGATCGGAACCAATGATGATCAATACGTGCCATATTGTATACTTCTGGCGGACTACAATGCAGAAATCCAACATAGATGTGGTAAACCTCCAACGTTTGCTACACAATTTGGGCCAGATGACATCCCAGAGAGCGCTAAAAAAGGATCCATTCATCAACCCACTTGGAGGATCCGACTCCTCGAAACCTATCCGGAGATGGTTCGCACCTGGACGAATATGCCTCTTTTTATTAAATATAACCCTTGTTATGTTCCTGTACTCCGCAGACGTACATGGCCAGAGTTTACCATTGCAGTCAAGAATATCAAGGGATGCGCCAAATGGTTAAACTACGTCTATCTAGCACCCCCTCAAGGGCCTCCCACCGTCAATTACATGATCTCCACTATACGGCACTGGAGCATCCGATTAAAGAATACCCCTGATGTAATGGCCCAGATGTGCATGAAAATTTTTGAGTTAATGCTTATTACATTCAGGACATTCAAGAATATCAAGGACCCACACTTCTCAGGCGTCGGATTCCTTACAGGAAACCAAGATTTAGTTTATGACATGAGCACCACTCCTTCCATAGAGGTGATATACGCTTGGCACGCCAGAATAAAATACCTCCCAGCCTGCTTTAAACAAACATTCGAAGAGATGTTCATAACAGGGTTCTGGGAATACCACTCAGAAATATTTGTACCCAGACCCTCACATCTCCTCCATTTATTTGCTTTGGAGCGAACCATTCACTCAGAGCAGTTACGGGTGCCACATCCAGATGTCCCAGGGCCAGTCAATTGGGATGCATTGCTGACAGATCTAGCAAGGGGACTCCGGTTAGAAGAACACCACCTCGCCGCCGATGTTGTACAATACTACGTACAAAAAGCAGCTAGACAAGGGTCTGTCAGGGGCGACAGACGCGAGAGTGGGGGGGGTGTTGGCAGTAGCCTTGGTACATCAGGACCTACAAGACGTGAAAGTCAAAGAAGGGAGTCAGAGCGAAGGGACAGCACAAGCAAACAGGGCAGTCAAAGAAGATCTGGCAAGTAGGCCAATATTTTTTCAAGACATTAATGCAAATCAGAGAGATGGACATGCAGGGAAGAAGAGCAAGTAGGGAGCTTGAAGATATGTATGGCAGATCACTAGAAGAAATCCCTACAACAACAGTGATTTTTATCACTAATAATCATTGTAAATCTCATTTCACATTTTTGTAGCTCCATTTTGTGCAAGCCAAGGAGTCCTTGAGCTTGAGGAGCCTTAGAAGTAGTTGCGTACCAATTTTCATAATTTTTAGATCTCGTTTGAGCCCCCAAATAAGCCCTGGAACCTAATTTTTAACTAGGCCGGACACTAGGTCTGGACAGGGCCAAAAGCTAGTCAAAAACTATAAAAGGAGCTAGAGAGCTCATTTTTGGGGTTGGATTGTAATTGAAACGAACTTGTAAGAGCTTTTGAAAGTAATCTAAAGAACTCCATTGATTCTCTCTCTTTGTCTTGCCGGGTGCGCGTGTGTGTGTATGTGTGTGCATGCTTGTGTGCTTCTCACTCACGCACTTGTGCCGCCACTTGCTCGAGGTCTTCATACCATCCTCACGTCTTCCCGGATTGACATTAAAGGAGGTGCTACTCATCACTGAGCTACAAGTCCAAAGAAGAGGAACGTACCCAAAAGAAGTAGGTACACTCAAAGGAAGAGTAAGAGGAGCCATCAAAGGTAATATCAAAGAACTAAGAGGAGCCACCTCTATGGAAGAAGCATCTAGAAGACAACAACCATGATGACGTCAAAAGGAGATGCAAAAGAAATTGCAACCATAGACAAAGACAAAGATGATCCAAAGACAAAGGAGGATCAAAGCAAAGCATGCAAGCCTAGAAGAGAGAAGCCATGAAGCCATGAAGTTGCAAAGAGAGGACAACAAAGAAGAAGAGAGTGAAGCAACGAAGATAAGTACAACAAAGCCAAGGTGATCTCATTTCATTGTATAAGTTTGTATGAAGCATGTTTATGCTAGCGATTGAAGAAGAGCTCTTGCAAAGAGCCAAAGAAGCAAGGATGAAGCTGAAGAAAAGCCAAAGGAGCTTGAAAGCAAAGAAGGAAGATCACCAATCAATCAAAGGAAGAGACATGAGGGCAAAGGATGCAAAAGGAGAAGAGGAGGAGAATTGGAGAGTAGCATGGACTCCCAATTGTAGCTTGAGGGGGAGTGTTGAAAATTATGGTACATGTGCAAGCTCCAATTGTGAGGCTTGACACATACTCACCTCTCATTAAGTACCTCTTCATCATTTATGTATTTGTTGTAAGCTCAAAATGGAGCTAGCCCTAAAAAATGTAAAGCCTACACTCTTAACCTTAGAGTAGAGTGTTGAATTAAAAAGGGAAAATGTATTTATGGCTTAGGTAAAAGCCAAAATATAAAAAGAGAGAAGGAATACTCAAAAAATACGTGACCTTATCCATATGGAGTGATTTGGAGCATCAAAAGTCACCCAAGCAAATGGAAGGACAAAGGCCATGAAGTGAAAGGTCAAGAGGTGAGAGAAGATGCAAGGGTAGGTGAAAAGTCCTATGCACATAGCTCTATATAAAGAGCTCATTTGAACGTGAACATTTGTGGAGATGATAAGGACATGATGTAAAAGCATATGCTGGTCAGTCTTCCACCAATGGATATCAGAAGGTACCTCATTTGGATGCTACAATGAAGATAGGTATTCTAGCCGCATACCCTTTGTATACATAGTCACCTTGTGAAGGTCATATCTCTCTATGTGCTTATCCAATTAATGCATATGATATCTTGTTGGAAAGATTATCTCATCTACGCTCTATATCTCAAATATCTGTATCAGATCGTTCTCCAGTAGTTACAGGGAGCATTTCTTGTGAACCTCAGTTTTCTGCATAACCTGAGATGACAGGTAGTCTAACTTTGGACAGTTTGTTGCCTGGTCAAATGAACTCCAAATGGCGTGTTCTTTAGCTTGTTAGAAAGCTAAGAGATTTTACTATGTGTGGACAAAATTTCAGAGTCATTAGATCTCTGAGTTGAGACTGAATCAGGTTTTAGTAAGAATATGTCTTGTAGGGCAGATTCTAGAAGAGGTTCTCTAGCTTCCGCTGCGTGTATTGGAGTGTATTGGAGTGAAATTTCTCCACATTTTGGTATCAGAGCTTTCGTTGCAGAGCATTGGGAGTAGAGCCCATGGATGTGCAAAGAGATCTTGAAGAAGATGCAAAGGTGGCAAAGGAAAGCTTGGAGCTATCATGCTCATTGGAAAGCTATGGAGATGAAGCTTGTGTATGTAAGAACATTTTCTTGCTTTATGTTAATTGAAGTCTTAAACTCTCTTGTCCTATCTCAAATACATATTCTTGATCATTGATGCATGCTATAAGTGATGCTAATCACTTTCTTGAAGACTTGTGAGCAGCCAATAGAAGAAGTTAAAGATTCAAGCAAAGAATCTTGGATGAGCAACTACATATAGTTGCATATGCACATTGTATGTGTGTTTGAGGTATTGCACTCAATTGAATGAAGTGCAAGTTTTGATTATGTAAATGGATGAAGGTGTAAGCTTTTATGTAAGCTTGTGGATAGCATAATATGATTCTTACTTTGTGTAAGAGATTTATGGAATGAAGATGTTTATGTATGCATGCTTATGAAGTCTATGCTCAAGTTGAATGACAATATTGGACAGCCATGTGTAGGCTGAAGTTATGTTGAATTTAAAGTTGGCCACTGATGTCTATCATGCACAAATGTATGCACATGTGGTCATGGATGATGTATACAAATATAGATGATGTGTGGATGAGTAATAGGCTATTTTATAAAGCCTATATAAGCTGAAATTTGCAGGTCTATGTAGCCATGTGAGTTGGCACAAAGTGAGCTGAATATATGCTCAACTGTTTGATGATTTGAATACATGCTTATGTGTTTTTGTTAGCATGATGTTTATGCTTTAAAGGTTGGTCATGTTCAGCCATAGATGAGCTGAAAGAATGCATGTGTGGATACCATGAACATTGGTAAGATGCAATGCTGCTATGTATGAATTTTGTGGATGTATCTTGTGGTGGATAAAACCCATTGAGGTAAAATGGGAAAAGAAAATATGTATGCTTATGTTATGATAACTAAAAGCATTTGATTCTTGAGTTTAGATACATCAAGTGAATGCAATGCTCTTATTTATATAAGCTAAAGCTAGGTGCACAAAGCTTGGATGAAGGAAGGATGCAAAGCTTGGAGCCAAAGTGAAGGAAGGAGCCCAAGCTACATGTTTCTCAAACACTTGAAGTGTTGAAGACTTGGAATATTCAAACCCAAGCTGAAGGTGGACAAGAGTGAAGCCAAGGATTGAGCTTCCCAACAAAGGAGGAGTAGAAAACTCCAAGGTAAGGGCTGCTATGAAGTGTTGAAGGCTCACATTGACTTGAAGACACCCCCAAAGGTTGCAAGGAGCAACAAGCAAGATAAAAGAAGGTAGAGTCACCCATGAGTTGTGACAAATGGCTGAAGTTGATTGAGGTAAAAGAATTCCATTTGCAAAGGTAAGGGCTGATGTAAAGGGTAAGAAAAAATCCGCATTGTGTGTGGTGGTAAGTTCCAAGCATAAATCATTTGAATGTATTGTAAAAGGGTGTGGCTAGTAAGACCACCTAAATAGAGTGGCAAGCCAAATTAAAGGCAAGTAAGACCACCAAAGAGAGTGGCAAGCCTATGGCAAGTAAGACCATTCAAGAGTAATGGCAAGCCAATGTGAAGGCAAGTAAGACCATCCCAAGAGGAATGGCAAGCCTTCTTAGGTGCAATAAGCACCAAAGACCAAGTGAAGGTCTAATGAAAGGTTGAGGCAAGTAAGACCACCCAAGAGGAGTGGCAAGCCTATGGCAAGTAAGACCATTCAAAGAGGAATGGCAAGCCTATGTGAGGGAAAGTAAGACCATCCCAAGAGGAATGGCAACCCTTGTTAGGTGCAAGAGGCACCATTGTTCACAGTGAGGATTTCTTATGTTGTTTTGTAGGTGATGAAGGAAGCTTGGAAGATGTGGAAGCTATGAATGATTCACATGAAGAGGACTCATGAAAGAGTTCATGTATGATCAGACCATTATTGATTTTGCAGGTCTAAAATCAGCCATGAAGAATGGAGTAAAGATCATGAAGCAAGGGGGAGTTAGCTTGCAAGGATTGGAAGATCCAAAGAAGTCCAAAGAAGAGGAAAGTACCCAAAAGAAGTAGGTACACTCAAAGGAAGAGTAAGATCATCCATCAAAGGTAATATCAAAGAACTAAGAGGAGCCACCTCTATGGAAGAAGCATCTAGAAGACAAAGGAGCAGCCATGATGCACAAAAGGAGTCATGAAGACAAAGTAGGAGAAAGCATGACAACCATGACGACGTCAAAAGGAGATGCAAAAGAAATTGCAACCATAGACAAAGACAAAGATGATCCAAAGACAAAGGAGGATCAAAGCAAAGCATGCAAGCCTAGAGGAGAGAAGCCATGAAGCCATGAAGTTGCAAAGAAAGGACAACAAAGAAGAAGAGAGTGAATCAATGAAGATAAGTACAACAAAGCCAACGTGATCTCATTTCATTGTATAAGTTTGTATGAAGCATGTTTATGCTAGGGATTAAAGAAGAGCTCTTGCAAAGAGCCAAAGAAGCAAGGATGAAGCTGAAGAAAAGCCAAAGGAGTTTGAAAGCAAAGAATGAAGATCACCAATCAATCAAAGGAAGAGACATGAGGGCAAAGGATGCAAAAGGAGAAGAGGAGGAGAATTGGAGAGTAGCATGGACTCCCAATTGTAGCTTGAGGGGGAGTGTTGAAAATTATGGTACATGTGCAAGCTCCAATTGTGAGGCTTGACACATACTCACCTCTCATTAACTACCTCTTCATCATTTATGTATTTGTTGTAAGCTCAAAATGGAGCTAGCCCTAAAAAATGTAAAGCCTACACTCTTAACCTTAGAGTAGAGTGTTGAATTAAAAAGGGAAAATGTATTTATGGCTTAGGTAAAAGCCAAAATATAAAAAGAGAGAAGGAATACTCAAAAAATACGTGACCTTATCCATATGGAGTGATTTGGAGCATCAAAAGTCACCCAAGCAAATGGAAGGACAACGGCCATGAAGTGAAAGGTCAAGAGGTGAGAGAAGATGCAAGGGTAGGTGAAAAGTCCTATGCCCATAGCTCTATATAAAGAGCTCATTTGAACGTGAAAATTTGTGGAGATGACAAGGACATGATGTGGAAGCATATGCTGGTCAGTCTCTCACCAATGGATATCAGAAGGTACCTCATTTGGATGCTATAATGAAGATAGGTATTCTGGCCGCATACCCTTTGTATACATAGTCACTTTGTCAAGGTCATATCTCTCTATGTACTTATCCAATTAATGCATATGATATCTTGTTGAAAAGCTTATCTTGTCTACTCTCGGTATTGCAAATATCTTTGTCAGATCATTCTCGAGTAGTTACTGGGAGCATTTTTTGTGAACCTCAGTTTACAGGTAGTTTAACTTTGGACAGTCGGTTGCCTGGTCAAATGAACTTCAAATGGAGTGTTCTTTAGCTTGTTAGCAAGCTAAGAGAGTCTACTGTGTGTGGACAAAATTTTAGAGTCATTGGATCTCTGAGTTTTAATTGAATCAGGTTTTAGTAAGCATGTGTCTTGCAGAGCAGATTCTAGAAGAGGTTCTCTAACTTCCGCTGCGTGTATTGGAGTGTATTGGAGTGAAATTTCTCCACAGATTTCAGTAGGTGGACTATCTTGTATTTCATGAAACATAAGGATGAAGTGTGTTTCAAAAAGTATCTTGCACTTGTGGAAAATCAAATAGAAAAGAGTCTAAAGAGGATAAGGTCAAATGGAGGAGGTGAGTACTTCTCCAATGAATTTGATGCATTCTTCCAAGACAAAGGTATGAAGAGAGACATCACAACTAGATATACTCCTGAGCAAAATGGAGTAGCAGAGAGGAGGAACAGATTGATTGTGCAAGCAGCTAGATCTATGCTAAATGAAAAGAAGTTGCCTAATTATTTGTGGGCAAAGGTTGTGTCTATTGCCACTTATCTTATTAATAGGTTACCCTCTAAGTCCCTTGATGGGATGACCCCTATGAGGCATGGAATGGTAGGAGACCATCACTTGAACATTGCAAAATATTTGGATGTGTTGCTTATGTGCATGTTCCATCTCAAATCAGAGGTAAGTTAGACCCTAAGGCAAATGCATCTTCATAGGGTATGATATGAATCAAAAGGGGTAAAGGCTTTATAATCCATCCAACAAAGGATTTATGGTCAGTAGAGATGTTGTGTTTGATGAAAATGACTCTTGGTTTGAAAGTGAATGCAGGTTGGTCAAATTGCCATATGACTTGGAAGAAGAATTTCAAAGCCTCGCCAAGGAGGATCCAAGCACAATTGAAGACATCAAATCTAATGACGAGGACACCATCAACTTGGAAGAGTTTAAAGCATGGAAATCAAAAGGCAAGGTCAAGATGAAGAGGTTGGAGGACATACCTGAGTCATCCAACCAAGCCTTAACAAGATCACAAAGAGAGAGTAAGAAGCCAATCAGATATGGATAAGATACTTCATTCGACACTAAGCATTCTATTTATCTTGCTAAGGATTCATCACTTGAAGAACCTTATTCATATGAAGAAGCAAGTACCAAAGCAAAATGGAAGGAGGCTATGGATGAAGAAATAGAAACACTCCAAGAGAATGACACTTGGGAGCTAATACCCAAGAAAGCATCAATCAAGGTAATTGGTTCTAAGTGGATTTAATAAATCAAAAGGGATTCAGATGGATCCATAAACAAGTACAAAGCTAGGCTTGTGGCTAAGGGTTTTTCACAAACCCATGGAGTAGACTATGAAGAAACTTTTTCACTAGTGGCTAAGATGCCAACCATCAGAGTATTGGTAAGTGTAGCTGCATCTAGAAATTGGAATATGTATCAACTATATGTAAAAAATGCTTTTCTCAATGGGTGGATTTCAAAGGAGGTTTACATGGCTCAACCTCCTGGCTATGAAGATCCAATCAAGGAAAATCATGTATGTAAATTAAAGAAAGCCCTTTATGGTTTGAAGCAGGCACCTAGGGCATGGAACCATAGGTTAACAACTTATCTTTAAGACCAAGGATTCATGATGAGCAAGGCAGATTCTTCTATATTCATCAAGAGGATTAATTAAAAAATGATATATTTATGTGTATATGTGGATGACATCATTCTTATAGGTAGTGATGCCAATGGCACCAAACAAATCAAAGACTAGATGAGTGATCTAGGGTTTTTGAAATATTTTCTTGGACTTGAGTTGGTATACACTAACTCTAGAATCTACATCACTCAAAGGAAATATGTGCAAGACATGTTGAAGAAGTTCTACATGGAGAATGCAAAAGTAGCTAGCACCCCTATGGAGGTAAATTATAAATTGAGTACTCATGAAGGTGATTTGCTTGAAGACATTGTAGGTTATCAAAGCATAGTTGGAAGTCTAAACTATGCAACATTAACAAGGATTGACATATGTTATGGAGTAAGTGTTTTGCATCAATTCATGCATAAACCTAGAGCACCTCACTTGGAAGCTGCTAAAAGAATTTTGAAGTATCTCAAAGGTACTCAAAATCAAGGTCTTTACTTCCCATACACATCAGATTTGGACATAAATTTGTACTCAGATGCAAATTGGGCAGGATGTAAGGATGACAGAAGAAGTACTTCTGGTTATTTATCTTTTCAGGTGATAAAACCATCTCATGGTCTTCAAAGAAGCAACCAACTATTGCTCTATCTTCAAAAGAGGCTGAATATAGGGGATTAGCAAATGCCACACAAGAAGCTATTTGGATTAGATTGCTCTACTCAGATTTGGACTTCACACTCATTCACCAATGATCCTTGGTGATAATTCTAGTTCTTTACATCTTGCAACCAACCCCATTTATCATGCAAGAACTAAGCATATAGAAGTGCACTATCACTATGTTAGAGAGAAACTCTTGAGCAAAAAGATTCAACTAGCATATGTATCTACAAATATGTAGTGTGTTGATTTGTTAACCAAAGCACTTGATGATACTAAAATTTGCAGGTTTAAAACCATGATTGGATTATAGGATATTCAAGAAGATGAAGAAATGCAAGCCAAGATGTTTGGCTTGAGGGAGAGCAAATATACAAGCCTACACATTTGGCTTAGCATGGAAGACATTGTGTGAAAGCACTAGATGATTCATGTGAACCATAGCTTGTAACTTCTTGATCATTTACCATTGTAAAAGATTAAGTCCTTGAAGAATCTTGTAAAAGCCTATATCTTGTGGAGTTATGAAGAATATCAGTTACAAGTTCAATTGAGAGAATAACTCCTAAATCAATGGAGTCACTTTATTTGGAGTCAAGTTTGAACTCAAAATGCAAAACTTAGTCGAAACACTTATATAAAGACTTTGTAAGCTCTCGCGAAAAAGTGTGCCTCATTTAGAGCTCTTTCCTTGATCATTTGTAGAACTTGAGTAGCTTACACTATAGCTCACTCAGTTCACCATCATTGAGCATCATTACAATGCCAATGACTTTGTAGAATCATGTTTTATAATACATGTATCTCATTGAACATCTCTGTCTGCTTCTCTGCTATGACTACTCAGAACAGTCAACTTCTTCTGGTCATGTCGCAGTGAATACTCGATCATTTTGCATACTCTTTGGCTTGTTGGAACCAACTTAAAGTCTACTTTGTGCTTTCAAATTTCCAAGGCATTTAGTTCAGGCATCATGGAGAAATCATCTTCAAAGTGCTTACTAGTCATCTTCTGGTTAGTCCCTCAAAAGTCGGGGGTAAGATCTAACTTGCTAAATTAATCGTTTTACATTATTCCACTTGCAATCATTAGCTATCTAAGATAATTGAATTTCCCCAAAAGAAATTTTTTCAATTGTTACTATACTGTGAGCACTGAGTAAAAAGGCTAGCAGGTGTATGGACTAAAATAGCATGTTTTTCAACACTAGCTATTCTTGAACAAGTCTGTTTTGAATCAATTGTTTCAAGCATCAATTTCAAAGTACATGGATACTTTCTTAGTGTGACTTGCAAGATAAAAGGGCCTACTTTATAACTCTTAAGAGTACTAGGGTTGGTACAAAGCAGGCTTTAGCAATACCACCTCACTTCCTTGAGGTACTCATCCATATCTTCCAACAAAGTGGTAGTGGACTTCTATGTGCTTTGTCCTCACATCAAAAAAGGATTTGCAGCCAAATGCATGAAACTTACATTATCTCCAAGTAGATGAGGTTTGGAACTTACAAGTCTCAAATCTATATACAATGTTTTTTACCATATTGCCTCTTGAGTCGATATGGTCAAACCTCTGTACTCTACTTCAGTTGAGGATAAAGCAACTCTTGGTTGCTTCTTGGAACTCCATGACACCAATTTGAACCTGCAAATGCTAAGCATCTAGATGTACTTCTTGTTCTGCATATGAATAGATTTTGATATTCAAATCTGAAGGGTAAGGATAATAGGTACCTTCGTTAAGTGTTCCTTTGAGGTACTTGAGTACTCTCTTTGTAGCATCCATGTGTGGCCTTTTAGGTGAGTGCATGAACTGACTAAGCACTCCCACACTATATGATATATATGGCCTTGCGTGAGTAGCATATATCAAGCTACCAAATAAACTTTGATACTCTTTAGGATCATCAATCTACTCACCTTCATATACACTTAGTTTATGATTCATCTCCAAAGGTGTACCTGCAAGCTTTGTGTTGTGTGAGAGCTCCATACCCTCCACAACTGAACATCTAATCAACTAAGAAGACTAACTAGTCTAGCTCACACTAGGAGAGAGAGATGTGTTTCCACCCAACCCACCCCTCCAATATATAGCTCCAATTCCAAGGGGGTAAGTCCCTCTCAAGGGGACATGTTTACCTTCCATCACATGGGTCCTTAACGTGGTCACATGGTTTCCAAGCTTAGGATATCACATGAAATGATGTGACTTCTAAAAGAAGACTCTCCAAGCTCTCACGTACAAACCAAGTTGCTAGGAGAAGCTTTCAATCAAACCTAAGGTAGTCAACCTTAGAGAATTAGCAATACGGTTCAAGAGCCATCTAAAAGGGGTAAATAAACCATAAATCCAAAGGTTTTCACACCTAGAAACCCAAGGGTTCTACCCCTTACACCCATGTAATTATACAACATTCTCGCCATCTAAAAGGGGTAAATAAACCATAAATCCAAAGGTTTTCACACCTAGAAACCCAAGGGTTCTACCCCTTAGACCCATGTAATTATACAACATTTTGCGTCCTCGGAAATGAGTGGAGATATATACCTTGGGGTATTCCCCCGTGCTCCATGATCAATCTCAAACATCATGGCCTTCATCTCTCTAAGTCGATGTCTTAATTCAAAAGGGGAATTCTACCCTGACTGAATGTAAAAAGAGGAGAATCCATGTGTGGTCTAATTCCCTATCCCAATCATTCAAAGTTCCATCTAGTTTGCATACGAAAAAGAACTGAGTTGAATGCAAAATATGGAAAGAATAAAAAGGGTGGAAGAGAACATCCCTGCCTATTTCCTTTGTTTAAGCCATGTGTCATCTGGGTCTCCAAATCTCAAACATGTGGATTAGGTGGAGTCAAAGTGACTTCAGCTAAATTGCTACCTTGGTCCATCTCTTTGCACCACTAGTGCATGAACCTAGCAAAATAGATGAATGCTTCTTAAGGTTTCTTTATCAGATTCATTTCTCACGTTAGAATCCAACTTGTTTTGAAAGGAAGATGAATCTTTTATAATCCCTGCCCAAATCACTCTCTTTTAGTGGATTTTCTTGTTTGCAATTCGCCTCTAATAAATCTAAAAGGAGGGGAATTTCATTATATAATCCCTACCTAACCAATAGAATGGTAAAGGTGGATGTTGAAAAGTAAAGAGAGCACAAGGCAGAGAAAAAGAAGGGCCCCAAAATTTTTTCGATTTGAACACTTTATTTTTGTATCATAACCATTCTTGTAATATATTTTCCGATGTAAATGCACTAGAGGAGTCCTCTAGATGCATCCCCACAGAAGATTAGAAGCACCCATGTAAATTATTAGGAAATTAGTCTTTTAGTGAATAAAGTGCCGGTCTATTGTATGAAAGGACCATTTTTAGGGCACAAGTATATAAGTCAATTTGTGACTCTTTGTAAAGACTTTTTGCCATTGTGAGAATCAAGAGCACAGAAATTCGAATTTGTGTCTTCTCCTCTCTGTATCTTCTTCTTTGTGAGCTTGTATGCATGTGTGTTGCTTGGAAAGAGTGTTAGGAAGTGTTGTCTATCCATGAAAGTGTTTGTTTGTTGTGGTTAAGGTGTGTGTGAAGTGTAGGAAGTGTTGAAGTGTAGCAAGGTCATTCCCATGACTCAGTATTTTGCTCATAATTTGAAGTAGAAGCGTCAGAATTGAGTGAAAATACCACCATTGGATGCGTCTTCTCGAGAGCTTCGAAACACATATGCTATTCGCTATATTTAGAGTTCGAAGCTGAGAGAAAGGCTTAATTTACTATTGGCTGCTGCACCAAGTATCGCGACACCATGACTGACAGTTGAATCTTGTTTGGATTAGTCTTTGCCCTGCTTGCACTCTTTGAGTAGTTCATTTGCATTGATCATCATTTGAATGCATGTCTTCATACACTCGACTAGGTTTTGATACTCATCGGATTGATAATTAAAGCGTGAATCCCCACTATATGCACTTGAGGGGGATTGAGGTATAGTCTCTTTCTCTACAAGTCCCTAAGTTGGTTCTTAGGTACACACGTTTTTTGATGCCTGTGCCGGGGAACGTCGAATCAAACCGAGGCATTCGTGTGATGGTAAGTAGCTTTTTGCATTGAAGCGAGAGGAGGAGTAGTGATTTTCTCTTCTTTGGTAAGTCACTTTCATTCGCACTTACTACTTCTCACTCTTGAAGTGTGTGTAGTGAGTTATTAGTCTAGGGAAGTGAGTGGAATGAGGAGAGCAGGAGGAGTAAGGGAGTAGGGTAGGTAGTTAGAGTAGCTTTCAGTCTTTGTCTTGATTGTTCTTTTTCAGTAAGTAGGAATATTCAAAAGTATGAAAGCCCAAAATAGTCTTTTGTAAGTCACTTGTTCTTGAAACAAGTATCGTGGGAGCTCACAGCCGACTATCGCGATCTTGGATGAAGGTGTTTGAGCCGCGTAGAGCTAGTGGAGGAGAGCAAAAAGATGAAGGTTAGCATCTAAGGTGAGCACATTGCTCCATCACCCATTTTAGCTGTCAAAATGAATTAGAGTCGCTAAACGATCTGCGGTAAGTATCGTAACAGTCATCTAGAGGGGAGAGAAGTTCATTTCTGTAATACAGAGGATGAAGAGAGGGTAGAGAAGCTTGATAAACACTTATAATCATTCAAAATTCAAAAGACACCTGCTAAAAATCAAAAAAATATCAAGTATCGTGTTCTCTCGCGGTTGAGTATCGCGATACTTCCCAAGTATTGTGGTCTCCTATGGTTGAGTATTGCGATACTTGGCAGAGATCGTGTATTGTGTTTGATCGATCATGATACTTGACAGAGATCATGTATCATGTTTGACCGATCGTGATACTTGACAGAGATCGTGTATCGTGTTTGACTGATCGCGATACTTGACAGAGATCGTGTATCGTGTTTGACTGATCGCGATACTTGACAAAGATCGTGTATCGTGTTTGATCGATCATGATACTTGACAGAGATCGTGTATCGTTTTTGACCAATCGTGATACTTGACAGAGATCGTGTATCGTGTTTGACGGATCGCGATACTTGACAGAGATCGTGTATCGTGTTTGACCAATCGCGATACTTGACAGAGATCGTGTATCGTGTTTGACCGATCGTGATACTTGACAGAGATCGTGTATCGTGTTTGATCGATCGCGATACTTCACAGAGATCGTGTATCGTGTTTGACTGATCGCGATACTTAACAAATATCATGTATCGTGTGAACTCAAGTGTCGTGTATCATGTATGTTGAGTATCGAGTATCGTCTTTATCCAAGTATCGACTATCGTCTTTCGTGAAGTATCGTGTATCGTCTCGGGTAGATATCGTGTATCGTCTGAGTCAAAGGTCGAGTATCGTGAACTTTTTTGGAGGTCAAGTATCGTGACTTGAGATTTCATAGTCAGTCCTTTCCCAACCAAATTTTTCTAGGATTCTAACCTTGAGTGAAGAACTCTAGAAGTTGGAGGTTGGCAAGGTTAAATAGAACTTTAAAGTGGATGAACCTAAGATCTGGGAGAACCCTAAGAAGCCGAAGAAGTGTGATCTCTTCTGTAGGAAGTGTAGCCGAACCAAGTAGCCGTTCACATTATTCTGAAACCTCTAGTGAGTCAGAAGAAGAAATTCCTATGGCTTCAGAGGATATGCAAAATATTGTACCAATGATTGGCATGATGTCAATTATTGAGGGAGAATATCGGACATCTTTAGAATATGTGACCACCAATCAACATGAGATTCCCATATACCTAGATGGACTAAACCGATCAGTGGCCAGACTGAAGAAAGCTTCAGATGCTTACATAGTGCCTAAGCTAGCAGTTAAGTATTCAAGAGGATTTTATATGGATAAAAGGGACATCCAGTATGTTGTTACAGAACATCCTGAAAAATATCAATGAACTTGGGGAAGAAAACACGGCTCCAAACCTTAATGAAGAAGGAAATGAAGTGCAAGTGACCACACCTAGAGGGAGATCTATTGTTGTTAGGGTTTGGAGAGGAGACTTGGTTCCCCAGGATGACTCATTAATGGATGTGTATTTGATCAATGGAATGGAGAATCTTCTTAGAGCCCACTCTTCATTATGGGAAGCAGCCCCTAACCCAGTAACTGTTTATGAGTTACAAGATCTTGACTTCCCCACCATCATCACATATTTGGACAAAAACTAGAGGAGGTATTGGCCCCTAATAGATTCAGAGAGAGCCGGGTTGAAATATCAGAACATTCCAGTGTTTCCCCCGAGGGATCAAGCCACTACTTCACAAAACCCACATGGAACTTCTCAGAATAATTCATTTCAATAGTCAGGACAAACACAACAAACTCAAATTCCAGTTAGACCACATGTGCAGTTTGCTATGCCTGCAAATAACCCTAATTATCAGCCTCAGCCACCTGTTGACCCATGGATTGGAATTCCTGCCCCAGTTAGACCACCTGTAGTAAGAGGACCTGGTATACCCATTGGAAGACCTATTTTTCCCGTGATGCCAAGACCGCCTGAAGCAGGAAGAAGATTAAGGCCAATTCAAGTAGCCAAATGCATGAGAAATCATTTTGATGGCTCTAGTGAACCTTACAATCATATAACTGAATTCAAGCAAGTAATCAGAGCCGAACAAGTAGAAGATTTTTTGATCCAATATGAGTCTTTTGGTCTAACTTTGACAGACACGGCTTTAGCTTGGTTCCAGCCGTTAGATCCTAATAATTTTCAAAACATGGAACAAGTCTATTAAGAAATGATTGAGGAATTCACTAAGTCTGGAATTAAAAACAACTCTTCATCATTAATCCATAGCTTTAAACAAGCTCCTACGGAATCAGTGAGATTGGCAGCAAGAAGATTCAAGCAATATGTGGATAGGTGCCCAGTGGAAGAGAGACCCACCCAAAACAAAATGGTGTCATTATTTTTGGAAGGATTATTGAATGGATCATTAAGATCTCTGGTGTACGTGAAGAGAGTTCAAACTTTGCAAGAATGCATGAAAGAATGTATTAACCTAGAGGACAATTTAGCGGAGGATCTGAAAATACCTCAAGGTAGTATGAAGAGTGAAGATTCAGCAAGCAGCACATCAAACCCTAGGAACAATGTAGAGGAAATAGCCGATTTAGTAGCAAAGAAACTGAATGTTCAAGGACACAGGAACTACCCCAACAACCCAATGAGAGTACCCATGCTTAGGAGATGTATGCATTGTGGAGGAGATCATCCTTCTCATTTGTGTACTAGGGGAGCAGTCCCACCACCTGCTTATGCTTACAATAGACCACCTGTTCTAGGACCCTTACAATATTGCAGCATAGAACAAAAATACACAAATCACAATAGGCAATCAAGACTTGTACAACCTGGCATGAGACCTTATGGATACCCTCAGAGAGAGCAAGTAGGAGAAGCCTTTAGATACCCCACTTATCAGCAACAAGGACCCATACCACGGTTGTATTCTTATCAAGGATACACTCAACCACAACCAGTGTTAGGACAACAACCACCCCATCCTCAGAATGTTGTCCCAGTGAAAATAGCTCAACCTGAAGAAAACTTAGAGAGAGCAATAATCCCAGCCACACCATTGACTAGTAATGAACCATATGACTCATCTTATGACCATAGTCAAGGAAACTATCCCATTTATGAGAGCTCTATGATAAAATATGGACAAATGTACGAACCATATGCCTATGGCATGGAAATGAGAGATAGTTCCTACGGATACGAGCAGGACTATGTGTCATTAATGTACACAGCCCCTAGAAGAACCCACAGAACCAATATGGAAATCGCTGTGGATATTCAGTTACACAAAGAATTGCTAAAGTATGGATTCTGAAGAAGGTGATAGCCGCCTAGTCAGACCGCACACAAATATGGATTCCCAAGTCATGTACTCAAAGGACAATCATTAAAAAGGACGAACCAATGAACAAGGAAAATCAGTACGATCTAAAGGCAAAGCGACAGAAGCTAAACTGCTACAGGATAGAGATGTACTCTACATACAATTCACATGTCATTCCAAGATTCAAAAAGCAGACAAAGAAGAATCAACAAATGAGAAGCATCACATTCACCAGGAAGGTTGGAAACACGATTTCTCTCAACATAATAAAGAAGATTTGGATGCCGAAAGACAAGACAAGCTGTATACATCTACCAAATAATTCGAGTTGCACGCATTTGGAGTTACCAGAATCCAAAGTATGCATAATAGGGCCACATTACAAGGCAAAGCACTCGGCATGCTATTCTTCTATTTCAAGATAGTGAAGCACATTTTCCTCTTGGGAAATAGGAGAGCACTTGTACATAATTTAAAGAAAATTACTAAAAAATTAATAAATGCTTCGGCTATGAACTAACTTTTCTGTTTTTCTTTCAGACAAAAACATAAAAATATCTAAAAGTATGAAAAATCCCAGGTATTACCTTTCTCACACCCATGGGGAAGGGACGACACCATTCACTCGGAGCAATGTCAATCTTATGAAGGACAAATGAAGGAGGATTTCTGATATTATCTGGCCACTAATTCATACTCTATATTGAGTGCAGATGGCATCTACTAACTCCGAAGAGACGCAAGTGGAAGAGTTCCAGCTTCTTCCCTTGGAATCCATAACAAAAGCAAGAGGCCATTGGTTTCTGGATGACCAACCGGTGTCAGACCTCATTTTCATGGCTACCATCAAGATTATGGATAGGGATCACTACTTCCCTATTATGTCCCAAGACTTTAAGACCATCATACAAGGATTACCGTGCATGACGGATGTCTAGACACAAGCAGGAATAGAGGCATTTCTCAAACTGCCTATTTATTTGCCAGATTTTCAAAGATGCACGCAAGTGATGAACACCCTTCAGCCTGCATCAAATAAGGCATCAATTCCGGAAGCATGAGTACTGAACAAAGTGGGTACCAGGAAAACCATTCAATTCACTCATGAGTTAATCAACAAAGCTTTTGGATGGAACCAAGAAGGAATCACTAATGTCAAGGAGGAATGTCATGATCCAAAGAAGAGATCCTTTTTGGATATCAACAGAATGGATATTGAAGATGTTGTTCGCTTAGTGCATCAGCACTTTTGTTTTCCTAGTATGCATAGATACACAGTACCTCAAAAGATTGTCGTGCAACTATTATCACATGCTATGAGGCAAGTCGGCAATAAAGTAAATATGACTCTTTATGTTCAAGACCAATTATTTGAAGCCAAGAAGAAGTGGGGTCAGAAAAAGTTTCTCAATGGCAGTTCAGCTTTGACCTTACTCATCTATGAGGCACTTGATATGAAAAACTGCTTGCGTGAGATGCCAACCTCAGAAGGGCTAGCCAAATACACCAAGTCAGCTACGGTTCCCAAGAAAAAGAAAGCAGCTATCGCTGTTGAAGAAGTAGGAACCAGTTCATAGAAACCCATGAGGGGTACAAAGCGCCTTGGAGAGGAAGAAGCCCAAGCGACACCTCAATCAAAAAGGACACATACTTTACTAAAGATTTTTGTAGCACAAATACCAATCACCAAGAGAGACCTCTCCGCAGCCCTAGAAGAGACACATAAGTACATGCAAGGGCAAGTGAATCTAAATGTTCAAGGTCATCATTACAGACAAGCAAGTCAAGGAAAGCAACAACGGAGTAAAGAAAAGACCCCAGAACAATCCGCCAGATACAAAGAACTGGGCTTAGAAGATTCAAGCTCCAACAAAGAATCTAGTCCTGAGAAAGATACTTTGGACACTGACATAAGGACAGAAAGTCACGAGGAAGAATGGACAGAGATTAATCAAGTCAAAGTCACGCCAGACAACCAACGAGGAAAGGCAAACAACATAGAAGAATCCATTGAACCCGAGCATGTAATTCAATTAAATGAGAAGTCAAAGATTAGTATCAAAGAAGCTACAATATGGAATAAAGAAGTAATGCAACCTATCAAGGAAGAAATGCAAACTCCAGTGGACAAAGATTCAGACCTACACAAAAATAAAGAGCAAATTGTGATTGAAGTGCCAGATGACACTCCTCAAGGCAAAATTAACCACATGGAGGCTGAGCCAAGGATCCAACTTCATATTAGGCAGCCCCATGATACTACATTACACGTGGCTCAAGGGAAAGATGTGACAACAGGATCGGAACCGAGTATCCCTAAAACATGGTTAATTGTGGATGTTACTCAGTTAAAACCTGTTGTCAAACAAATGATCCAAATAGCCATGGATACACAACAGCAGATGATGGATACAGATGCCGATTACGACAAGGCCATGAGGGAAAAGAATTAGTTCCAAATTATGAGTGAACAACTATCTGCACAATTAATCCAGGCACAAAAAGAGATTGCCGCCAAAGGAACTGAGTTACTTGAGGTAAAAACACAATATGACACGTTGATGACCCAACATCGTCAACTCCAGGCACAACTAATGGACTTACAAAGATTACATGAAGCCAGCGAGGCCGACAAAGAGCGAATAAAAGCTAGAAGTCACCTGCTTGAAACACAACTGAAGGTATACATAGAGGAGAATGACACTTTACGAAATAGAAATAAAGAACTGATGAAGTCATTGCTATATGATCAACCTATCAAAAAACAAGAGACAACGGATCTTGATCGGAGAGAATTAAGAGCTCAAATCGAGAAATATGCAGATTCGCTGAAACAAGAGCAAGAATTGAGAGAAGAATGGGAACGTAAGTACATTCAAGAAACAAATGAGCTAAAAAAGCAGTTGAATACAGCCCATGGAAAACTTGCAACAAGTTACAGTGAAAACATGGACAATGTAGCAGAAATTGGCAATGAACTACTTGCAACAAAAGAAGCACTACGAGCAGCAACACAAGAAGTGAAAGAGAAGAATGCATGCATAGCACAGTTAGAGATCCACGTAAAGCAGAAAGCACCAATCGGGACACTAGTAGAGCCAACAAAAGAGAATCCTACTGAAGAGGTAGAGGTACGTCCTCTATCTCCCCCGATTTATAATTCTCCAATAAAAGAGCAGATGGTGGAACCACATGATGATCATCCAATGCCATACACTGCAGAAATAGGTCAGAGGGAACAGGCACTATTGGTGTCCCAGTTGACAAAAAATTTTGAAAATGAAGTCATCAAAGTCATGAAGGAAGCAAAAATCAAGGGTAAAGACTTGGATATGATTATGAAGCCTTTCAACATTCCCTACGGACTGATGAAAGAGAAAACAAGACAATATATAAAGAAGATTACACAGAAAAGTCCAGACCAACAGCTAAACTTCAAACATGACACATTCGCTTACACTCAAGAAGAATTTGAAGCTGCACAACCTGTTTGGAGAAGGAAATTTTTGGAGAGAAATCCTACACTACGGGTGCATTGGCAAGCAGCACCATATTTACTACAGGTAAACCCTTCTTTTTGCCCAATTCCACGTCGCAGAGAAGCACGTGAATTTTTGGAGATGCAAAAGACCAGTGTAATCAATAAACAATGGCTAAACTATCCACTCCTTCCAAGTCCACCACATAATTATTTACCTACAGAAGATTACATGGTTAAAAAAATCAAATTTTGGCTGCAGACTTATGCTACCGTACTAGATTTAACTATCAAGATGACAAATAAAATACTCAGTATGATACTTACAGTATTGAATGTCTTCAAGCATGCGGCATACACATTTCTGAACTTTATTGGAATTAACCAGGGAACAGATATCCTTGTTTTTTATCTGTCTATCATGCCTAGCCAACCTACAATAATGGCTTATTACTCCAGACTCATGTTTTTGCCAAGTACCTATATGCAAACTTTCGAAGAAGCGTTTTTTACAGGGTTTTTTGAAATAGATTCAGAAATCTTTTTGAAGATGTCATCCAACCTAAATGCAAGATTAGTGGCATATGAACTTAGTTTTTTTGTTGATCATAGACAACCACCTAATGATGGAGTAAAGACAGAATAGTGGAAGCAGTTAATGATACGTGAAGCCAATCTGCTTAATGAAACAGAGCAAAAAGTATATAGAACATACTCCCGTCGACTGTCAAAGCCTGTCGGGGACAACAGAGTTCAGGAGGGGGGCAGTGTTGAGGGAGAATCAAGCAAAAAGAAGAAAAGAAGAAGACAACGAAAGAAGCTTCATTGAAAAGATCATATCTGAAGATACATCTCTGCACAGAGCCCCGCAGGGGCACATATCAAGGAAAAAAGCACGTAGGTGGAAGGAGAAACCAGGGCCAGGAAAGTATCCATGAAGATGTGCAAGAAGATATCCAGCGGTTCCTAAACCACAAGAGGGTGCTTCAACCTCTTGATCTTTGAAAGGTCCAGATCGAAGGCTGAAGGATCACATCCTCATACCTTCCACTGGTGGCGTGTGTGGCAACCCGACTTATTAGGAAAGACGAATGCATCAGGCCTAGAGGATGTAAATCAAGAATTAAGAAGAGGCCATCAAAACCGAACACTTGTTTAACCAACAGGCAGAACTGACCAAGGGTTGCGGGCGATGAAAAGAAAAGAATAGGCAGCACAAATGCATCAGGCCGAGAGGATGTAAAAGAAAAAATCAAGAACAAGGCCATTAAAACGTAACGCCAGTCCAACCAGTAGGCAGAACTGACCAAAGGATGCGTGCGGACAACAAGGGAAAGACAAGAAGTAAAGCCTGTCAAGGGACCACAGAGACAAAGAGGGGGAGATTGTTGCAGAGCAAAGAGAGCACAATGCAGAGAAAAAGAAGGGCCCCAAAATTTTTCCGATTTGGACACCTTATTTTTGTATCATAACCATTCTTGTAATATATTTTCCGATGTAAATGCACTAGAGGAGTCCTCTAGATGCATCCCCACAGAAGATTAGAAGCTTACCCATGTAAATTAGTAGGAAATTAGTCTTTTAGTGAATAAAGTGCCGGTCTCTTGTATGAAAGGACCATTTTTAGGGCACAAGTATATAATTCAATTTGTTACTCTTTGTAAAGACTTTTTGCCATTGTGAGAATCAAGAGCACAGAAATTCGAATTTGTGTCTTCTCCTCTCTGTATCTTCTTCTTTGTGAGCTTGTATGCATGTGTGTTGCTTGGAAAGAGTGTTAGGAACTGTTGTCTATCCATGAAAGTGTTTGTTTGCTGTGGTTAAGGTGTGTATGAAGTGTAGGAAGTGCTGAAGTGTAGAAAGGTCATTCTCGTGACTCAGTATTTTGCTCATAACTTGACGTAGAAGCGTCAAAATTGAGTGAAAATACCACCATTGGATGCGTCTTCTCGAGAGCTTCGAAACGCATATGCTATTCACTATATTTGGAGTTTGGAGTTGAGAGAAAAGCTCAATTTACTGTTGGCTGCTGCATCAAGTATCGCGACACCATGATTAACAGTTGAAGCTTGTTTGGATTATTCTTTGCCCTGCTTGCACTCTTTGAGTAGTTCATTTGCATTGATCATCATTTGAATGCATGTTTTATACACTCGGCTAGGTTTTGATACTCATCGGATTGATAATTAAAGCGTGAATCCCCACTATATGCACTTGAGGGGGATTGAGGTATAGTCTCTTTCTCCACAAGTTCCTAAATTGGTTCTTAGGTACACAGTGGATTATCTACTTTTTACAAGGATATAATATCCTCTTTATCTTCAGAGAGAATTTGAATAGCTTACCAAAAGTGGATTCAATGTTCTTTCAAAACTTTACGTAGTCTTGAGAATCCACTTTAATGGACTAGTATCCATAGGGAGTAATCTAACTATTGTAAACTCCAATTGATTGAAACCCATTTTACTTATTCTTCCAAAAAGATTAAGATCTTTATAACTACGTCCCAAGATGGGAACTCATAGTGTAAAAGATCGTGTTATCTTTAAGGTCATAAGTAAAAATAGATTATTCCAATCATTTCTTCACTGCTTAATCCTTACGGATCTTTAGTTGGATCTCAAACCTTAAAGGTCTTCTTAATCCTTCCAAAATTCTCTCCCTTATATACTATATCTATTAAAGATGTCCTATGTTGACATCGTAACTAGATCTTTCTTATTCTTCAATTGTCTTGAAATATCAAGTATCCAAAAGATTATCTTTTTGAGCTTTCTTTCAAGCTTGGCCTAAGATAAGTTTATCTTCATTGGATCATGAGTTCCTTTTTCTTCTGGCCATCAAGAAAAAGTACTCAATGGGATTCAGTACCCACTGTCCCATACAAGTGGGTTCCTCATCCAAATTCACATAACTATGTCTCTATATCTTCTCACCTTCTCTATCCTTATAAATGCCCTTCATACTATGGTACCAAATTTATAAGAGCAAGGACTAAGGTGCTTAGATACACCACTACTAATCTTACTTAAATATTTGGTTAACCTTTTAATGTGGTGTGACTCATCTTATCAAGCTTAAATTTTGACTTGATCTTTGCCCTACTTGGGTCTTTTGGCTTTCTTCTCTTCTTTAGCCAAAATAAGAGATAAGACGAGGTCTTTCTCAAATAGATCCCTTCATGTTCAATGATTTACCCATGGGTTTTACTTGGGGATCTAGCTATTATGCTTCATCCATGAAGCCATACTCCTTAGGTCTATATTAATGGAATCCATAGCGTATGTTATGTTATCTCCATGAAGCATCAATATAGATTATGCTTCATAGCTCATCCAACTTCTTTTCCTAACCCACTTAGGATTTATACAATCCTTATGGTGTATGCAAGCCTTCTCTTGTATTGGGGTTTTCGAAAATTCCCAAACCTTTGTCTAGGTTGGAAGACGTAATGATAGAAGTATGAAGCACTAGCATATGAGGAAGTACTTCAACTTGATCTATTTCTTACATATCTTTTACCTTGCAATACCCTAATTGGTCTTTTCAAGGCATAAGATACAAGTTCTTGGGGACTTTCTCCCCTCCTTAAGAGTTTTCGTCCTCGAATACTACCTGAGAGTAAATTGAAATTTGTGCTCTTTGAAAGAGTTTTTTTTTCAATCTTTTATTGTTTCCCCTAGTTAAAAGAACTATTCAGAGCTTTTTATGCTTTCTTTTCTCCAAGCATACAAAACAAATGTCCCAAGGTTCAAGTTTTGAATTACCTCTAAATTCGATGTCCCATACCACTGAATCAACCTCAGTGGTAATGTAAGCATAGATGTCCCATACCATACGACTTACACTTCCACTTAAGTAAAGGTAACTTTAGCTTGAATTTGGGAGCAAACCTTCTTCTAATCAAGTAAGATCTATACTTCTTGGACTTGTAAGTGTTACTTCCATTGTAGAGCATATGTATTGTCTACGCTACAATGGTCTTTCAACTTACCAAGTCTTAGTTGCAACAAGACTTAATGTCAAAGATTGTGTTTTTTTTCAATGATTCCTTTGTTCATATGTACTCTAAAAGATCTTTTTATGTCACATGATAATAGAGCTAGTTTATACTCAACTAGATATTATCTCTTATGACATAATGAGTAATGTGAGAAAGAATAATTGACTTGCCAATCAAATTTCTATGTTGAAGTAGATGGTAATTCCATTTACTATATAGTCCTTTATTTCTAGGACCTTAGAAAATGGTACTTAGGGTTTATTACAACCCTTGAGTTTTACCTTCTCTTCATGCCTTGAATATGCTCAGAAGAATAATGTAAAGCTCCAAATAGTTATGTAGTTCTTTCAAACAAAGAACTTTCTTGAACATAAGCACTAATACTTTCGTCTTCCAAAATTAAGATTCTGCTATACCATATTTTCTCTTCCTCAGAGCTTTGAAAAAATAATGCTCTAAGTTACCACCATTGTATCGTGGTTTTAAGAGAGAAAATTTTTGTATTACTACCTTAAGTCTATGGCCTTGCTGATCACGCATGCCATGGATTAATTATGGAATTTGATACTCCATAAGAGTGACTTTAAGCTTAAGGCATTTCAAAAAGTTAGGATTATTTGGCTTTTAATTACTAATCCAAACATAGGGGAATTTAAATTGTTTATAGTGGCCAATTGGACCCATCACCATTCTTCCTAGAAGCTAATAAAATCAAATCCTACTTAAGCTTAATTTAATCTTCCTCTCCAATCAAAAGCCCATGCAATATGTTCCATGTGCATAGTGCTTGTCAAGCGTTTACACCTTTATTGGTAAAGGTGTAGCATGCATAAGGTTCAGAAGTTGAACCCCTCCTTAAAGCATGCAAAAGTTCTAAATTTGAACTCTGTTTGTTCAAAGGATGGTGCAAAATTTCCATGCTTCTTTCTTTTTGTGCATATGAGTTTCCATAATGCATAATTCATGACCATTTTCCATGAAAATGCACAACCAATCTTTCTTTGCAAATCAATGAAGTGGATGCATAATGCAAATCATCTCATGACTAACTATACAGATGACCAAGCAACTAATCCATCTGAGTCTATGCATCTACTTTCAAGGCCATGTCTATGATGACATGCATGGTATGTTCTATGGTTTGCAAGGAAAAGAAAGGGGTGCAAATACTTATCCGGAATTTAAGCTTCATTCATCCCTTGACTTTGTTTGAGTGTTCTCGTGATGATGAGGTAGACTTGGGCCATCGCAATCCTTCCCTTCCATCTTGGCACTTCATGTGTACTTGAGTGTTCACATGTTGATGAAAATAGGCTTTGGCCAACCAATCTCATCTATTTTCAAGCCTTTCTTGGGCACTTGATACTTAATTAAGTGCCAAACATATGCATCAATTTTGAAAATCTCTATCTACTCTATTTATGCATACTAAAAAATATGATCTTTCTTTTCCATACACATCAAGAAGAATCATGCTTTTATAAATGCATAGTGCATTCAATGTATCAAGAAGTTATCCACATAAGGCATACTCCACTATATATTGGGAAATGAATGATACTTAAAAATGTAGGGTGCAGTAAGGATCCAAAAGCAATGTTGCTATGAATGCTTGGCTATCCTAAGCCAGTTATCCTTGGAACGTGCAAATCCATGAGTAGATGGACAGTCTCACAAGCATGAGTTTCTGGTTCCGATCCATTAACCTTCTACCCCCCCCCATCTTGGGGTGGTGAAAGGTTAAACAAATGGCCTCATGTCAAGAGGCAAGTGGAAGGGGGGACATCCACATGAAAAGCACGAGACCATCCTTGCACCTATTATTCAACTGACGAACAGCCCCAACCCAAACCTCATCCACTATCGTTTGGTTCCAAATAAAACACAATGCTAATTACATTCACTTGTGTAATTAAATTAATGAGATATGCAAGGGCCAAAAAAAAAAAACTTCCCCAATGTCTTTGTTGAAGGTCATCCATTTTTTAGCATGCTCATCATGTTAAGGTTGTCAATTTTTTTGAAGCCATAGTCCTCCTTTGATTCTCCATACATTACATCTACAATCATGATAAATAACCGTTCTCTCATAGAAAGTCATGGATTCGTGTGGTTAGCAAAATTTCTCCTAATATTAAGGTCCCAAATTCGAATTCTTAGAAGGCATCGTCATTTCCTCCTTTTATATGAGGAGAGGACCAAAAACTTGAGCGTGAGAACTCATATCATGCGCCTAAGAATTCGAAAGCCCTTGTAGTTTTGTAAATGGGATGCAAAAATCCCATATACCGAGTTCTTCACCAGAAAGCACTCTATAAAAAGAGCATCGTGAGAGAACCTCAACAATTCAGTGGAGATACGCACGGAGGTCCTACAACATTTGAACGGCCTCCTTTGTCTATATTGCGCTCTTGATTGCCCGTGGCGATGAGCGGAGGTCCTACAGCTGTATGTGGGGATGTGTGGAATTCTTAAAGCTTCCCGTGGGGACGCTGCTCAGAGCACTAGCTTAGTTGGCGTACCAGCTCTAGAAGCTTTTACAGGCATTATCGAAAGGCGTGCATCCTCGGTAGAGTAAGTATAATGAACTAGATGAGTTCGTGGGGTTAAGAAGAAAATAAATGAAATTCAGGAAAAAACTTGTAAGCTCTCAACCAAGGCTCTGGTACCACTGTTGTGTGAGAGCTCCATAGCCTCCACAACTGAACATCTAATCAACTAAGAAGACTAACTACTCTAGCTCACACTAGGAGAGAGAGATGTGTTTCCACCCAGCCAACCCCTCCAATATATAGCTCCAAGTCCAAGGGGGTAAGTCCCTCTCAAGGGGACATGTGTACCTTCCATCACATGGGTCCTTAAGATGGTCACATGGTTTCCAAGCTTAGGATATCACATGAAATCATATGACTTCTAAAAGAAGATTCTCCAAGCTCTCACCTACAAACCAAGTCGCTAGGAGAAGCTTCCAATCAAACCTAAGGTATTAAACCTTAGAGAATTAGCCCTAAGGTTCAAGACCCATCTAAAAAGGGTAAATAAACCATAAATCCAAAGGGTTTCACACCTAGAAAAGCAAGGTTTCTACCCCTTAGACCCATGTAATTATACAACACTTTGTGTTCTCCATTCTAAACTTGGGAACTAGGTCTTCCATGTATCTTCTCTGAGTGAGATACATCCCTTCATCTGTATAAATCACTTGGATACCGAGGAAATATTTGAGCTCACCTAAGAAAACCTTAATCATTGGATTTAGAGCTTTGTAGAGAGAGCAGCACTCTCTCCAAGTTGACTGAATTTGAGGACGAAGGAGCAGTAAACTCAAAGTGGCACAAAGCAATGAACAAGAAGTATATGTATTGCTTCAAATCATCATCCTAATTAGTGTATAAATGTTGTGGAGTCTTTATATAGACTCTTGAGTACATGGCCACACCTTTTGTTCAAAGATTTCAATTCAAAATTAGGCAAATTTCTAAGTTTAGATTTTTTGGCATCTTTTCCTACAATATAGGAAAAGAGAAAATTGAAATCACATCTACCTTTTGATTGATTGATTGAGAATCAATCCCAACCACTTCTAACTCATGGATTCTAGTCCTTTTACTTTTCCATTTTACAAAGTTAAATGATTTGCAACTTACATAATAGGGTGATCCTATGATCAAACTCTCAATACAACAAATGAATGCAAATAAAACTCTAGAAGGAGTATATGTGGCATCATTCCAATGATGAATTTGATGAAGATCATGTCCACCTCAAGCAAATGAAAGCTTGTTTTTTCGACAATTTTTTCCTCCTCTATATCAACCCTCTCTTCAACAAGTGTATCATGTAAATTTGCATCGGAAATGGAATGATCTACATCATCATGTGAAACTTTTATGGCTACAAAATTGCTTCATTAGGACCAACACTTGTAAAAAGAGACAAGAAAGTATCATACACATCCCTAGAGATAATAGAAGTCTCCTTGATACATGAAAGTAATGTCTCAATCGCATCTTCCACAAAAACAACATCACAGCTAACCAGAATGCATTTAGTATGTAAATGATACAGATGATATACTTTGCTTTTGAAACTATACCCAACAAAAATATATTTCATTGCTTTTATCATCCAATTTTTTATTTTGTTGTTCAGGCACTAATGCATATGCTAGACAACCAAAAACATGCAAATGAGCAACAGATGTCTTGCAACCATTTGGTGGGACACATGTTAAGTACATATGTTGCACACATAACAGCCTCAAGCCAAAAGCTATGTGGTAAAGTCTCACTTTTGAACAAACACCTCGCCATCTCCATGAGAGACATGTTCTTTCTTTTAGCAACTCCATTCTATTGAGGTGTATGCAGCACTCTACACTGATGTTTTATCCCAGGTAAAGCCAAAAATGAATTAAAATCAAAAGACATGCATTGCCTCCCCCTCCCCCCCCAATAGAATGGAAGGTGCCCATTTTACAAGCTAACAAATTTTCAACCAAAACCAGAAACTCTTTGAAGCACATAAACACTTTGGCCTTTGTTTTCAATGTATAAACCCATGCATGCCTGGAAAAATCATCAATAAAAGTTACAAAGTAAATGTAGTTCCCGAAAGAGGGTGTTTGCATAGGACCATAGACATCACTTTGAACAAGCTTCAATTTTTGAGATGGTTGGAAGACCATGGCATGAGCATTACCAACCTCCCCCTTTTCCACTACAACCTCTCTTCCCCCCTACATTACCCTCTCTCATTTGGAGAGGAATAGGATCATCCATCAAGACATACTTCAAACACATGTCAGGGAGACATGGATAGCACCACGGGAGCCTCTTCCCACAAAGAGGCAACACTACAGACGGCACTTCTTGATAGTGACAGTGGATGGTTTCATTCAGAGACCACGATACATGGATACATACATGGCACCAGCAAAGAGAATGGCTATTGAGCAGCTCAAAGTATCATCACACCAACTCGAGATTGAGGCTACGTGAGCAACACACACCCCAAGGGACGAGAGATTACACAGGATGTGCCGAGAGGAGGTGGAGTGTTGATTCGTGACAAAAGCTTGTTCGCTGACAAGACTGTGGAAAATTGCCACGCCTCTACTAGAACTAAGCTAGAGTGATATTAGAATACCTCTATAATCATCAGTAGCTTAGCAACCTTTTGAAACTGAAAACTTTATAACTGTATTTAGTGAAAACTGAAAATTCACTTTAGAGAAAGCTTTGCATTTCCTTCAAACTTTCATTCTGGACTGATTTACTTCAAACTTTACACTACTGTGTTTGCTTATAGTTAGATAATCTTTCCGTTACTTAACTGTGCAAGAATTGTATTTTGAACTCACCAAAATTTCACCGGAACTTCACCGAACTGTCACCAGAATGTCATCGTAATCTTACCGGAACCTTACCGGAATCAACTATAATTCTGATTGTAATTACTTCAAATAATTGTAGATGAAGTAAGGAAGTAATACCTGAGCTTCCTTCAGTAATTGAACTCTTTCTGAAGTTTAAGAAAAACTTCACCAGTTCAGGATGCCTTTTTACGGTCAGACTTTGTACTGCGTACTTGTCCCGTTTCATAAAACTCTTTTCATCAATTTGTAGTTCAGACTCCTAGCTTCAAGATGAGCTATCACTCATGAAAATCTTTACACTGTGTTACGAGATCTAACTCTCAGAAGTACCGAAAAATGTTTACTGAGAAAAACTGTAACTGTTAACTAACTTTCACAGTAACATGAAATTACTCATATTTCTTCACATACAAAGAATGCGCTCAATCTTCCACACGAACATGTGTTTTCTATTAGAGAAGATGTGTACAAAATAGCTTGGCCTCATTTTGCTCATAGCTATGGAAAACTCTCCTACTCTGAGTAGTTATTCCTTACCATCTCTCCCAGATGAATACCCGACAATTTAGGTTCTATTATTCATCTCTACATACGCGATCTCTGGCGTCTTCTTCTTCCTCTATGTATTTTCGCTCTCTCTCATTCCGGTTCTATATGCTCTCTTATATACAATTTTTATCCGGGTTTCAACAAACTCCTAATTCTGGAAACTTCTACGCTGTATATTACAGACGTGAATTTGTCCCTTCACTAAGGCTTTGGTTTTCTTGAATGTTTTGTTTCTGCTTCTCTTTGTCTTTCTTCATCAGTATGTCTGTCTGTATGTCAAATTTGTGAGTGATTCTTCAACAGCTCCCCCTCAATCACTAACTTGCATCTTCCGATCTTTCATATATTCTTCTTTCTTTTATACCTGCCATTTCTTTGAATCTGCTTGTCTTTACTCCATCTAAGATCTTTGTTAGAATATCTGCTATTTGATCCTTTGTAGATGTGTATACTATTTCAATCTCTTTTTCCATTACCTTTTCTCTCAGGAAATGATATTGAATCTCTATGTGTTTTGTTCTTGCATGAAATACTGGATTTGCTGCAAGATACAATGAGCTCATATTATCTCCATGTATGATAGGTATACCTTGATCAATACCCATGCTTTTGAACAAGGTCTGCATCCATATCACTTCTTTAGCTCCTTCCACAAGTCCTTTATATTCTGCTTCTGTTGACGATATAAAAGCTACTGTGTGTTGCTTCTTTGAACACCAGCTTACAAGCTTATCTCCTAGGTATATCATATACCCATGTGTCGATCTTCTATCATCTTGACTTCCTACCCAGTCTGAGTCATTGCATGCTCTCAGCTGTATATCTGACGTAAAAGGATAATATAATCCTTCTTTTATAGTTCTTTTGATATATCTAAGAACTCTTTGTCCTGCAACCCAATGTTGATCCTTCGGACAGTGCATGAACTGTGAGAGAACTCCCACTGCATAATTGAGATCCGGTCTTGTTAGTGTAGCATAAATTAAGCTTCCCACTAACGACTGATATTTCCTCATATCTCTAAACTTTGCACCACCATATTTGCTGAGTTTATGATTTACTTCAAGCGGTGTTGAAGCTTCTCTGCAATTCTCCATGTTAAACTTCTTCAGTAAGTTTAGGAGATACCTTTCTTGAAACATATATGCCATGATCTCTATATGTAACTTCCATTCCAAGAAAGTATGATAACTTTTCTAGATCACTGATCTTGAACTCTTTTTCAAGCAGCCTCTTTACCTCCTTGATTCCTTCATCTGAGGTTCCTGTGATTATTATGTCATCTACATAAATACAAATGTAGATCATACCTTCATCTGTTCTCTTAACGAGTAGACTTGCATCAGCCTTTGAGCTTTGGTATCCAAGGTCATTGAGATACTTCACGAGTCTGTAATTCCAAGCTCTTGGAGCTTGCTTCAATCCATAGAGAGCTCTTCTTAATCTGCAAACATGATCTGGGTAACTGGAACTTACAAACCCTTCAAGTTGTTCCATGTAGACTTCATCTGATATATATCCATTCAAAAATGCATTCTTTATATCCAGTTGACTTAGCTTCCATCCTTTTGATGTTGCTATAGCAATCAATGTCCTTATGGTTGACATCTTTTCCACCGGACTAACGTCTCATCATAATCTATGCCATGCATTGAGCATAGCCTTTGACCATCAGTCTAGCTTTGTATCTAGCTATCCTTCCATCTGCAAGTTTTTTAACTTTGTAAACCCATTTGTTTCCAATCACTTTCTTACCATTTGGTTTTGGAACAAGTTTCCAAGTCTTGTTCTCTTCGAGAGCATTGGACTCCTCCTTCATTGCGTTTTCCCATTGTTTCTTACCTTTTGCTTCACTGTAATTCTGAGGTTCTTCATCTTCCTTTACTAAATAAGCATAGTTTTTCTGAGTCAAATAAGAAGTGTCATACGAATACCTTGTTGGTTGTTTCCTTACTCTGTTTGACCTTCTTAGCTCATATTCTTCATGTGTATCTGAATACATATCTTCATCAAATCTTGGTTCATCTTCATTTCTCATACCTGATCCGATCCTGGACATACTTGCCTGCATATGATCTTCATCTCCATTTACCTGCATATGTGATTTTCCTTTTTCTTTCCTTCTTATCTCTTCTTCAAGTGTTTCAACACTATGTTCTTTATCTGTATACCAGCTCTTTCCTTCATCAAATGTCACATCTCTGGAAATAGTAAATTGTTTGGTTAGAGGAATCCATAACCTATAACCCATCTGCTTTTCATCATATCCGATGAACACATATTTTTCAGCTTTTGGTTCAAGCTTATGTCTCAGTTGTGATGGCACATAAGCATAGGCAACTGATCCAAACACTTTACAATGATCAAGTGTTGGTTTCTTATCCCACCAAGCTTCATAAGGGGTCATCCCATTTAAAGTTGTACATGGTAATCTATTTACCAGGTATGTAGCTGTATTTACAGTCTCAGCCCAAAGATAATTTGGACAATTCTTCTCCTTTAGCATTGCTCTTGCAAACTCAACTAGAGTTCGGTTTCTTCTTTCTGCTACTCCATTTTGTTGTGGTGTATACCTACAAGTTATTTCTCTTTTGATACCTGCATTCCACAGATAATCATTGAAATCTCGAGAAAAATATTCTCCTCATCCATCAGACCTTAGTCTTTTGAGTTTCTATCCTGTAAGTCTTTCAGCATATGCATGAAAATGCCTAAAAGCTTCAAATACTTCTGACTTCTCTTTCAAAACATAAAGAGTTATCCATCTTGTTGCATCATCAATAAAAAGAACATAATACCTTGAGCCCCTGATAGATCCTTCTTTTGTTGGTCCCCATACATCTTTATGTATGAGTTCTAACACACCATCGTGTTTGTACCCTTTCTTTTGAAATGGTAACCTGTGGGCTTTTCCCATCTGACACGCTTCGCACTTGTGAATCATATGTTGATTCTTCATATTTGGTAATCCTCTCACGGATTGTTTCTCCACCATATTTTTTATTCCTGTTTCATTAAAATGTCCTAACCTCTTATGCCAGAGGTCTAACTCTGTGAATACTTCATCACCATGTGTGATCAAGGCTTGACCAACATTCCCTTGTACTTTAAGAGTAAAAAGTCTACCTTCCTTTTTACCATGGACAATCTGATTGTATCCATTCTCTAGATCTTCAACAAATACTCCTTCATTTGTAAACCTGACTTGAAAACCTTTTTCTACTATCTGACCCACGCTGATCAAATTCTTCGGGATTGTTGGAACATACAAAACATTTGTTAGTAGGTCAGCTCCATTCTTACACTTTAATTTTCCAATTGACCTTACATTATGTTTTGTGTTATCACCTGTCTGTACTGTATGATTTCAAATACCTCCTTCAAGTTCTGATAACAATTCTATATTTCCTAACAAATGATTTGAACAACCAGAGTCAATATAGAATACCTTGAGGTCTTCATTTTCTGTCACACTTATCGATTTCATCATCAACATTGTATGACTGTCATTTTGTGTATCATTCGCATAATTGTAGTAGGTAGTGTTGTGAGACTGATTCTGTCCCCAACTTCTTGCTCCACCTCTACCATATCCGCCTCTTTGGCTTTGTCTTTCTCTTTGATATCTTCCGCTTCTGCCTCTACTGTTATTGTTCTGATTTTGACTTGATCCTGAGAATTATGTGAGCAATCATAAGCCAAATGATTGCTTAATCCACAGATCCAACAAGTCTTCTTGTTGTTAGTCTGATTACCTCTTCCTTTACCTCTTTTACTTCTTACGTTACCCCTTCCTCTTGCAAAATTTGCTTAAGTAGACATCTCTTCTTCATCTTTTACTTTACCTTTATCACCTTTCTTCTTACTCTTTGCATACATATCTGAACTATGTCCTTTATCTCCATCTGTCTTCAAATCTTGCTCAAACGTTAGCATTAGTCCAAGCAACTGATTTAAATCTGGTACAAAATGATTTAAAGAAAGTTCAGTTGAGAGTACGAAAGGTTTCCAGCTTTCATCTCCTCTCAATCCTGCAAGCACTTGTGCTATCAACCTGTGATCTTCGATATCTTCATCAATAGATCCAAGACTATCTGCCAAGCCTTTCATCTTAGTGACATAATCACTAATGCTTTGACTTTGCTTTTTCTTGAACGTTGTAAACTCTGACCATAAGCTAGCCTTCCTACCTTTCGTCGTATTTTGGAAATGATCTTCCAATGCACTCCATATGTCTTCCGCTTTCTCCAAACCTCTAATGTGCGGTAGTAGATGATCTGTAACGATATTGTAGATATACGCTCTTGTCGTTGCATCTTTCTTCTGCCACAGCTTCAAGGCTTCTAACTCTTCTTTCTTCGGTTGACTGTCGTCTTCGAAATTCAGCTTCTTTTCTTCTCCTGTCACATATATCGTTAAGTCTTTACTCATAAGTAAAGCTTCCATGCGCATTACCCATGCGGGATAATTATCTTTGTCCAATTTGTCAATAGAGATATGGTCTGCCATAATCTTCTTGATTCTGTTACTTTCGGTGAGTGTAATGTTAAAAGGTTTTACCTTTTACAAACCTTTACCCTTGAGAATTACTTCGAAATGTTTCTTAACGCCGTTTGTTGTTGATCTTCTCAGCTTTCACCTTTCTTATGAAATTTCTTCGAATTCTCTTGTATCTTTACTTCCGTTTCTACTTCTGTGAAACCTTTTCTGTTCTTCATAACCTTTCTGCTCTGATACCACTATTGATTCGTGACAAAAGCTTGTTCGCTGACAAGACTGCGGAAAATTGCCACGCCTCTACTAGAACTAAGGTAGAGTGATATTAGAACACCTCTATAATCATCAGTAGCTTAGCAACCTTCTGAAACTGAAAACTTTACAACTGTATTTAGTGAAAACTGAAAATTCACTTTACAGAAAGCTTCGCGTTTCCTTCAAGCTTTAATTCTGGATTGATTTACTTCAAACTTTACACTACTGTGTTTGCTTACAGTTAGATAATCTTTCCGTTACTTAACTGTGCAAGAACTGTATTTTGAACTCACCAAAATCTCACCGAAACTTCACCGAACTGTCACCAGAATGTCACCGTAATCTTACCAAAATCTTACCGGAATCAACTGCAATTCTGTTTGTAATTACTTCAAATGATTGTAGATGAAGTAAGGAAGTAATACCTGAGCTTCCTTCAGTAATTGAACCCTTTCTGAAGTTTAAGAAAAACTTCACCAGTTCAGGATGCCTTTTTACAGTCAGACTTTGTACTACGTACTTGTCTCGTTTCATAAAACTCTTTTCATCAGTTTGTAGTTCAGACTCCTAGCTTCAAGATGAGCTATCACTCATGAAAATCTTTACACTGTGTTACGAGATCTAACTCTCAGAAGTACCAAAAAAGTTTACTGAGAAAAACTGTAATTGTTAACTAACTTTCATAGTAACATGAAATTACTCAGATTTCTTCACATACGAAGAATGCGCTCAATCTTCCACATGAACATGTGTTTTCTATTAGAGAAGATGTGTACAAAATAGCTTGGCCTCACTTTGCTCATAGCTATGGAAAACTCTCCTACTCTGAGTAGTTATTCCTTACCATCTCTCCCAGATGAATACCCGACAATTCAGGTTCTATTATTCATCTCTACATACGCGATCTCTGACGTCTTCTTCTTCCTCTATGTATTTTCACTCTCTCTCATTCCAGCTCTATATGCTCTCTTATATACAATTTTTATCCGGGTTTCAACAAACTCGTAATTCTGGAAACTTCTACGCTGTATATTACATATGTGAATTTGTCCCTTCACTAAGGCTTTGATTTTCTTGAATGTTTTGTTTTTGCTTCTCTTTGTCTTTCTTCGTCAGTATGTCTGTCTGTATGTCAAATTTGTGAGTGATTCTTCAACATGGAGGGCAAGGACCACTACACATGTAGATGTCAAGCATATGAGGATATCAAAGACTGCTACCCACAACTCGGCCCATAGAGATTAGGGCTTTATTGGAGATAGAGGACCTGCACCCTCTAGGTCGTTTCCTAGTAGAGCTCCAACGCAACGGTGCCTCACGTCTCTAGCAGATGAAGATAACCCGAACTCCTAGACTCATTACAAATTTTTTTAGACCCACAGTTGCCCAGGATCCCAACTCGACACGAGATGTCACATTACAGAGAGTAGAGGAGCTTAGACGACAGGGCCGACAATGGAGACACTCCAGAGAGCCCATCCCCACCAGAGAGAGATTTAGGCGATTCATGCATGCCATGACATGGAGATACGGAGACGCCAGGAGCACACATCTTTCGATCTCAATGTGCAGAGCATTTTGAGGCTTGCCACAATGCCTTACCCATCGATGCATTATATCATACATCCACTCCAGGCATCTAGAGGGCTATGACACCACCCATCCTCCCCTCCCTATGCATACCATATTTGTATCTCACGTATTGAGCATATAGAGTGCATACCCATAGCACCCCACACCCTCGACGCCAACTATTATCCACTCCTTTATAATCTGTTTTGTACTCACATTTTATTTTATTTTCCTTTTGGGATCACAACGGATCAAACCATGCTGATGTATATGTTTTGTCTCATATATGCAGATTTATATGTATATGTTTTTCTTTCTTCTATCTCTCTCTCTCTCTATCTCTCTCTCTCCCTCCCTCCCTCCCTCCCTCCCTCCCTCCCTCCCTCCCTCCCCCTCTCTCTCTCTCTCTCTCTCTCTCTCTCTCTCTCTCTCTCTCTCTCTCTCTCTCTCTCTCTCTCTCTCTCTCTCTCTCTCTCTCTCTCTCTCTCTCTCTCTCTCTCTCTCTCTCTCTCTCTCTCTCTCTCTCTCTCTCTCTCTCTCTCTCTGTGTGTGTGTGTGTCAAAACCCTAATGTGGGTACAGTAGTTCATGAGGACACAAAGTTCTTAGGCACAAACCCTAATTTGGAAAAACCATAAATTATCTGGCATAAACCCTAATGGAAGCAGAGGGTACCTACCGCGGACTAGCAACAATGCACAAACCCTAATTTGAAAAAAACATAAATTATCTGGCATAAACCCTAATGGAATCAGAGGGTAACTACTCTGGACTGACAATTGTTGCCTATAGTTATTGACCACTCCCACCCTTGCTCCATCGCGCATCGGGCACGCTCCCGTCTTCATCGCAAGTCTTTGGGTCAGCACACTGAGCATTTTTTCATCTTTGAATGCCATGACCACTACGGCAAAGAAGGACGATTTGACGAAAATGGAGGACAAATTGACCATAGCTATCAAAGAAAACAAGAAGGTGGTGGACTCCACTATCACAACAATCATCAATCGCCTCTCAAAGCTCGAGAACAAAGTAGAAACATATCATAAGGAGAGGGAAACATGGAAGAAAGAGAAAGAAGAGTGGAAGAGGGAGAGAAAGAAGAGAAAGAAGAATGGGCTAAGGAGAGGGCAAACATGAAAGAGGAATTAGAGCTCCTCAAAGCTTCAATGGTCTCTCACACACCAAAAGAGGGAGAGATTAATATGAACAAGATAGAAGCTCTCGAAGAAGAACTCGCCAAAGCTTTGACGGTGAGCATGGAAAAAAGTTAGAAGCTACCAAAGAAGGGTGGATTGACATAGTGAAGAAGAACATCAAAAAACAAGCCAAAGAGGAAGCACAAAAGGAAGAAGCCCTGATCGTGCTCACCACCATTGAGGAAGAAAAGATGAGACGTGCCCGTCATCTCAATGTACGCATCATGGGCATTGTAGAAAAAGAAGGCTCTACCCCCGAGTCCGATGGGAAGACACTATGAAAGCTACTCGGCTACAAAGAGGAGTCCCCCCCATTCATCAAGTCCTAAAGAACCGGAGGAGACCCCATGAAGAAGAGAGCTCTCATTCTACACTTCCCTTCCAAAGATGTAAGATCTACTTTCCTACGAAAGAGGGTGATTTTGAGAGCACTTCATGGCCCCCCCATCTACCTTGATAATGATCTCACACCATGTAGGTAGCACACCATCGTGCATGCATGTCAAGAGTACACCAAGCTCACAAAGAAGGAAAGAAGGCTTCATACAGAGATGGTCATGTCCTCATCGATGGCAAGGCCATCCCATAGGGATTCGCGGCCTCTGAGACACTTGAGGAGATACACTTTGCAGTTTGGAACTGCAATGGAGATGTATGGACACACCTAGATAGGTTGGAAGAGGTGCACAAAGGAAAAGACATCATTATGCTCATGGAGACACATGAGAGCGTGGATCGGGGCCTACCTCGAGTCCACGATTTCCATTGGGAGTCCACATACAGAGAGTGTACACATCAGCACACCACCAGAGGATCAAGAGGAGTAGTCATACTCTTCAGAGATGGACTTCAAAGTAGGATACAGATAACCGCACGTGATTCATAGGCCAAATATCTTTGGATTCGACTCTAGCTCTCACAAGGGCGGATCATCTTCATAGCATTATGCTACTTTGCTCCTTCTAGCCTACAGTTTGCTATCATAGATCAAGAGGAGGACTCACCATACACTTGCTTGTCAGAAGAGATTACAGAGTACTCTACATTAGGGGAAGTCTTCCTTATGGGAGACTTCAATGCCAGGATAGGCAATGATCAATGTGAGATATTTGACCCAGAAGACCCACAGATACTACATACCATAGAGGATGAATCTACAGCTCGAGCTTTGGATGACTCTACACACACTCATTATGGCACTCACTTACTTAGACTAGGCTCTCAACATAATCTCGTTATCTATAACGGGATGGCTCAATGGCCTACCTCAGGAGGATTGACATGCATAACATACTCAGTCACAGATGGCGGGGGAAGTAGTACAATAGATTACGTCATGGGATCCAGAGAGGCCATCCACCTACTTACCTCATTCACCATCTCACCCATACCCATTGGGGCCGATCACACATACCTCACGCTCTCCCTCAAGGGAGACACCCCTATACGCACACCCACAGCACGCATCCCACACACCACCATCCACTTCACATAACAGCTAGCTCACATATATGCGACTCAAGTCAAGAAGGGTCTTCTCTTGCTTCATCCTGACACTCCACTATCCCTACTCACCTCACAGATAGCATCAGTTCTTTAGACATCAGCCATAAGCTCCTTCCCACACACCATCCATTCTCATCACACACCTCCTCCCGTGACTATGCAACGACATCACTGGTATGATGAGGAATGCAGAGATCTTTACCGCCGACTACGATATCAACGAGCATTGGGAGAGATCACAGAAAGAGATGCCAAGGGATTGATGAAGACTCTCACACATCGAAAGAGGCGAGCCTTTGAGGATGCATAGGATCTTGAGCTATATCATCTCTTTATGGCAGCATGGCATACCCTACGAGAGCCACACCCATTGGGGACCTACACACATGGCATGATTATGCTGAGAGATTATATGAGGTACCTAAGCAGCCTCCCATTCCCTAGCCACTTGAGCCTCGCCCTACTAGTTCTCTCTTCACAGAGAAGATGGTTGAGAGGGCCATAGGACGACTGCAACATGGACGTTCAACATACCACATGGGATTGCAAAGTGAGCATCTCATATATGCAGCCTCGACTATAGCCCTGTTGATTGCACATGTCTTCAATCGAGCTATAGGGGAGGGCTTCCCAGAGGAGTGGACTAGGCACACCATTGTGCCTATCCACAAATCTAGCGACACCCTAGACCAAGGGAACTATAGGACCATCATGATTGGCCACACCATGACCAAATTATACGGTGC
>CM035411.1:65076464-65153964 GCA_020310875.1 Ceratopteris richardii
ACTAGCAAATACGTTTCTAGAAAATGCAAAAGTAAGATCTGAGTGAATGGAAGCACACATTTAGAGAAACTCAAAGTCATTAATAATATTGATAATGTAACCACCTTGTGTACCAAAGTAAGATCTGAATGAATGGAGGTACACATTTAGAGAAACTCAAACTCATTAATAATATTGATAATGTAACCACCTTGTGTACCATCTATAACTGTAATTTCATTCAAAGTGTATCTAAGAACTATTGATAACTGTATCTGATAACTATTGATAATGGTACTATTTCTAAGAACTCAAATTCATTAATAATATTGATTATGTAACCACCTTGCATACCGTTTCTAACTGTAATTCCATTCAAAGTGTATATAAGGTTGTTCAAGGCAATGATGCAGTAAGAACTATCAAAAATCATCTATGAAGCTGGTTGTAAACCTTACACAAATTTAGACATTTGTTGGGGATTTTACTACTATTCAAGTCATTTGATGCTGGAAATTGGGTCTTGTGGACGATGTCTCAAGCTCTACAGTAAAAGACAAATTCAACGGTAGAAGAGGAAGGGAAGAACCTCAAGGAGAAGTGCCAATATCATGGCCAAAGCATCAATTACATTAAATGTTGACAATACTCTATAGACATGTTAAAGCCTACACATTTCTCCTCAGCACAAACCTACATGTACCTACATACATTGGAAGAGCAGCCGACCATTTGCCCATGTGAGACTGCCAATTACTTGGGCATGTGAGGCTGCTGCTGATCACATTAAATGTTGGCAATCCTCTATAGACATGTTCAACAAATACCTACACATGCAGAGTTAAAATATATACCTTCTCAGCATAAAGCTGTATATACCTACAGGCATTGGAAGAGCAGCTGACCATTTGCCCATTTGAGGCTGCCGATTACTTGACCATGTGAAGCTGCTGCTGATAAACATTTAGGAACCATCTGGGTCATGCAGCTACTCATGCCTGAAATATTTCACAGCTTCGAAGCCCCCTACACTATTGCCTATATGTATATCCACTCAAACCTGCTTAAAATGCAGTTACCGCAAAAGCCAGAGCTCTTCTCTGTATTATTATGCTTGTAAGAAGAACCTATTTCATGAAATCCTGACAATCTTCTACAAACATGTTACCCGAAACCTGCACTCGGGACAAACATATGTATAGCTACATACATTGAAAGAGCAGCACATGCAATGCAAAAATTATGGAGAAAATATACGCACAAAAACAGTTTATTATAAAAGAAAGAGAAAGAGAGTGCATATATCTTTTCTTATGCACAATACTTTTCCTAATTGTGCCTCCATTTAGTATATTTACAATATATGCATTAAGGAGATCATTCTGTATGGTATGTCAAGATGAGACATTCGGGTTATTAGATTTCTCGATGAATACCAAGATTAAATCCTTCAGTTGCTTTCAATTCTCCGGATGTACATGCAAAAACAATCTAACTGAGGCAAAAAGCACTTTGTGACTATCAAGCAGTGCAGGAAAACAAACCAGACCAGCATAATTTGAGCAGCTGACTTTGATGGATCTCTGAAAGTACATTGACTTGACTACGATTTGGTGAGGCAAAACCTCTGATGCCCTCTTTTACAGTTTTTAGAGAACGATTTATAGAAGAGATGGCCTCACCCAGGTGCACGCATTGCAAGGTCCTTCACAACAGAGAGGGCAACAATTTATCATATCAATCTGGAAGGCTGTAATAGTGAATCCAGTATTGCTCAGTCAACCCTCAGTGTGTCTTACCAGCAGCTGGGTCTTCTCTGCAAGTAGAATGTAACACCAAGTACTTATTTTCAGTTCAAAACAAATGGTTCATCTTTTCATAACAGTCATCTTTTCATAACAACCTCTGATTAGTCATAAATCTTCAATTAAGCATTCTCTGTAGTAAACATGAAGCCCAAGAATAATACATCTCTGGCAACATACTGCACCCATGTAAATAAATCTGCATATCTGACAGCTAAAATGTTCCATACAGGCACATCAACAATATCATGTGGCCATTAATCCAAATATCATGACTCTCTCATATAATATGAGGATTCTATAAACAGCTACTTTTTGAGTTATTTACAAATTTACAGGAAAAACAACTATTACAGCTTAAGCTCGAGTTTTCACATAAAATTCTTAAGAGTGTCATCTTTGGAATAAGCCTCTTGAACAAGTTGAAGTTCAAAACTTAAAAAAAGGGACATTTGATCCTGCCACCTTTGGACCATGGGTTTTATGTCCAGGCACATAAATTCTGATAGTCCCCTTTCATTTTTTTTGAGCATGAGAGGTAGCAAATCAACATTCTTTTTAAGAGGTTAGCTTGGTGGTAAAGTTTGTTGATGATAGGTGTACAATTCATAATCTCTCTGTGATGATGGTAAGATCATTCCATCTGGTATGCTATGTCATAGGTTGTATAAGCTCATTAATTATAGAAAATCTGTAGATGATTATGGATGTGTAGTTCAAGATTTGCAGGCAATCTCAGATGCAAAACTTTGGCATGCATGTTTTGGTCATCTAAATATTGCTAGTTTGCTATGCTTGCAAAAATCTGATACGATGTCCTTTTTGCCTGTACTTGTGGCAACATCTAAACATGTATGTGAGGGCTACATTTTGGGTAACATGAAACATTCTTCCTTTACTTAAGATGTGGTCCTATGCAGGAACCATCGTTTGGCAAATACACTTTGTGGCTCTATAGATGACTTTCGGAGCATGTATGGATCTATCCACTCAAGTCGAAGTTCGAAGTTCCCTAGTTACAGCTGAAAATATGTCAACATGTAAAATGGGCACCCTTCATTCTCGTCGAGAATCGGAGTATATGCCTTTCAAATCTAATGCATTTCTAGCTACGCCTGGGATAAATCACCAATGTATGGTGCCATATATACTGCAACAGAAAGGTGTCGTTTAGAAGAAAAATAGGTCTTTCATGGAAATGACATGATGTATGGTCAAAAGTCAAACATCACCTCGTAGTTTATGGCTTGAGGTCATGATGTGTGTTGCATATGTTCTTAACAAGTGTCCCACTAAGGCATTACAGTATCTATTACTCCTTATGAGGCTTAGCATGACCATAAACCATTCGTTGCTCATCTACATGACCTTTGCTCCTATGTGTTGTATAACAACCATTTTGTAAGCAAATAGAGAGTAAAGAGACTCTAAATTCACATATAATTGAATAAAAGAGAGAGAGGGTGAGTAGAGACAAAGAAAGAGGCACTCACATATGTAGATAAAAGGAGCAAAATTAGCTCTCCACACTAATACTAAATCAAAAAATACTTACAAGATAGTTCCAACACTAGAGTAGCATAAGAACTTGTATAAGTGATATATTACAAGTGCCTCATAGTGAGGTATTTATAAAGACTAAGGAGTCCAACTAAAAAATCATGTGAAAAACTCAAAACGCCTAATTAATTTTTCGGAATGGCTTTTTTGAAAAAACACTATGGGCACAAATTTTTTCGTAAGCATTTTTTTAGCGTAACTCAAAGATGCCACATGTTCTAATCTTATACATCACAAAGAGTACTCACACATCCCATACTCTTCTCAACCAAGTACTACTTGGAAGGACTTAGGATAGAGACAACAAAAGGATGCTATGTATTAAGATAGAATATAGACTCATACTTCCTAGACTATCAAGGTTTGTCAAACCTTTAATATCAGGGTTCTATGCTTTCATCTAGAACTACTACACACACGTGAACACAACGATGACTTTATTAAAAGTCATAATATATATTATACTTACATGATATAAATAATATATATTGTATAAATTATAATATATGCTATTTTCATGATAAAATAATATATAATATAATATATAAGTTATATGTTATTATTTATCTAACACTTTATACGTATTACATGCAAGGCCACATTGCATACATGTGTAATGTGCAATGTGCAATGTGCAATGTGCATGCTGCATACATGTGAAATTCGAATTGTGTAATACACGTGCAATGTACATACATGTGCATTGTGCATTGTACATCTATGTGTTATGTGCATTGTGCATAGTAAATAGTATATACTTACTACTACATACTACCAAGTACATACTACATGCATGGAGTCATGCATGTAGTATGTACTATGTAGTAACAAGTATATAGTATATAGTATGTAGTATGCACAATGCACATGACACATATGTGTACAATGCACATGTATGCACATTGCCCATGTATGCACAATGCACATGACACGTGTACAATGCACAATGCACATGTATGCACAATTCAAATTTCACATGTATGCTACAAGCACATTGCACATTACACATGTATGCATTGTGCAATGTGGAATGTGCATGTAATATGTATGAATTTTTGAATGTATACTTAAGTTGTTCAATGTTGGTTTTTGAATGTGTGCAGCACTACAGCAACTAGCTTCTAGTTTATTTCATCATGTGTAGGCTTACACATCCTTAGTGGAAGGCCCATAGTATATTGCTTGGGCAATCTTTAGGCCCACAATCTGGATGATGGAGGATATTGCATGCCTATCATGGGTGCATCATACTATGCAGTTTGTCGTGAGAATCACTAGCTTCTTCCGAAGAAGCATCGGCCAGCCCCTATATCAACCTTGTCTCACATCAACCCTAGTCTTGCATTATCATTCAGCATGCCCCTAAGCATGAATGCCATGTGGAATGTCCATACCATTAGCCATTCTTTGGCTAATAGTCAGAATTCATCGGGCTCTGGCACTCGTAAGTGGACATGCAAGTATTGCACTAAGTCGTTCACTACCACTACTAGACGATTTATATGTCATGTATCCGGGTTATGAGGAATGGGTATTTCTGCATGTGACAAAGTTCCTCCAAAGGTTGCTCAAATCATAAGACGTGAGCATGCCTTGGCAAAAGATGCTCGTAGTGCACGTTGACGTTATTCGGCTTCAACTGATATCGAGATGATGGAGTGTCGTAGTGCTACTGCTACTCGGACTTGTAGTGTAGAAAAGGAGTCCATCACCATGCCACCTTCACAACAACCTAGACATGGACTTGACATCGCATTTGTATCGACCGCAATCTAGAGGCAACACCAAAAAGTTGCAAAGATACAAATAGAGAGATGCAATCTTGACAGGAATCTCTCTTTCAATGTGGTGCGTATTGATGCATGGAGAAGAATGGTGAAAGCCACTTCACAGGTGGGTCCTTGTGATGACTTGTATGGTGTGGACTACAAAAGATTACGTACGACCATGCTAGACAAAGAAAAGGAACAGATTGATGTGCATTTAGAGCCCATCAAAACAAGTTGGATGACATATGGATGTTCCATTATATCAAATGGATGGAGTGACACACGCCGTCACTAAATAATCAACATCCTTTTCTCTTCTTGTTTAGGTACGTATCTTCTTCATGTCGTGGATGCAAGCAAAGAAGGTGTTCATATCACAAGGGAATTCATATTTGAGCACATTAAAAGTGCTATAATTGACGTTGGTCCTCAAAATGTGGTACAAGTCACCATAGATAATGCGTCCAATTGCGAGAGAATGGGAGAATTAGTGCAACAAGAATTCCCTAGTGTAGTGTGGACCCCATGTGAAGCTCATTGCATTGATTTGTTGATGGAAGACATAGGCAAGCTTTCATGGATTGAGCCTATATTGAATGATGCTAAACGTATTGTGACCTTCATAAGAAAAAATCATCAAGCTCTATCCATTTTCCAAGAAAACAGAAGCATAGAGATGATCAGCCCGCTGAGACACACTTTGCTTGTATGTATCTAGTGTTATGTAGACTAGATCAAGTCGTGGATGCTTTGTGCGTGACTATTATAAGTAGGAGATGGACAGCATTACCACAGGCTCAGACAGAGATTGCCTGCTATGTGCAAAGGAAGGTGCTTGACGAGGACTTTTGGACAGAGGAGCATCAACACACTTCTACGGATAGTTGATAAGGAAGGTTCCACACTCGAGCTTGTTTATCACTTCTACATGCACATGAGACAAGTCATTGCATGATCTACAACATTCTGTCAAGAGAGGTATGTGTATTGATGTTCCATGCTAATACTAAATAGCTATGTTTACATTTAGATTTTTATATTTATGGTTTTTTATTTTGCTTTAGCCTTTTAAACATGTTTCATGCACTAAGCAATATGCAATTGCAAGTTTCCACTAATTTCCTTCCAGTACACTTACAGGAAGGACAATATATTGCAACTAGTGGATTACAGGTGGACCTATTTGTCTAGGCCCATACACGGGTTTGCGGCAATGTATCCATATTTCAAGAGTCCATCTTTATGGTCAGAAGTTTCACTTCGACAGATGAAGGATGAGTATATGCAATGTGTTATGCCCCAAGATGTGCAGTTATGTTTTGATCGAGAGTTTACAAGCTACATGGGGAATATCGACATTGCATATGGACGTAGCACGTCCATGCGCAAAGAGGTGACATTCCAGCCTAACGTTGTCGTCGGGGTTCATAGGAAAGGAGAGAGGAGAGAGAACGAGTATGGATATTCATGGTTCACCTATTAAGTCCCATGGATATGAGTGCATGAACCACCTTTGCATAAAGAGGATGCCTACTTGAAGATCTCGAAAACAACAATTATTGCTCAATTTATATATATGGTTTCAAACTTATGAAGGCCTAACATACACTATAGAGCCATTATTACGTTCAATTTGCATGATAGAGAGTCTTTCATGTCTTTCTTAGTTCAAATTCCTCTCACACAGCCTTAGCCAAAGCTTTAATAATTGGTGGGTGACCACGTTCAATTTTTCCATTAGCTTCAGGATTGTAAGCGGTGGTGAGTGATAAACGAATTCCGTATTTTTTAAAGAAGTCTTCAGCTTCCTGAGCATCAAGCTCACCTCTATCGGCAACTATTTTCTCCACATAACCAAATCTACTAAACACATCTTCTAGTAGAAATTTGCATACATTGCTTGTAGTTTTCGTCCTTAGAGCTCTTCCTTCAACATGATTTGTTAGGTCTTCCCTTGCTAATACAATATACCTCATCTGATGCACCCCTAATGGCATTGTAACTAAATCAACAACCCACTTATAGTGAATATTAAGAGGATATGTTGGATGTAATTCATCTCTGTGTCTAACATTGGAGTACATCTGGCAAGGTTTACAAGTGGCTACGTAGTTTTGGGTATCCACATACATTCCAGGCCACCAGTATCTTTCCCTTATCTTTTCATAAGTTCCTTGAAAGCCTTTATGACCGGCCCATAGTGAGCTATGCATTTCACGCATAATCCTTCCTCTCGATTCCTCACAACCTACAACTCGCTGGGGTATCTTTCCCATTCCAGTGCTTCGCTTCCAGAGTAATCCATCTTTCAGGAAATAATTGCTTGACTTTCTTCGAATGGTACGAAATTTCTCTTTGCTCCAACTAAAATCAGGACACTTCATACTTAAATATCTCCCGATTTCCTTCCACTCGTTTTCATATTCGTCTTCATTGAATCTCTCTGTTATTCCTATTTGAATCTTGTAAGGTTCTTCTTCTACCCATCTGTTATCTTTCCCTCTTCCTAAGCTATTTTGAACTTCCTTTGAAGACTCAGTACAAATTCCAAGCCTTTCATTTTGACTCTTTGGCTCTTTTCTATTTAGTCCAGTAGATGCTTCATTTAGGCTTAAATTATGTACATGTGAAGCATAAAAGTCTAGACCTATCTCTTCATCATTAGAAGTCATCAAATCTTCATTTTCATATATAGCTCGTGATAGCATGTCAGCCACCACATTATTCCTTCCAGCTATATGAACAAACTCAGGGTTTAGCGACTTAATATATGCTATCCATCTTAACATGGCAATATCTGCAGTGGAACAATTCACAATCATTCCCAACAATGGTAAACAATCTGTCTCTACTACCACATTTGCCCCAATCAGATATTCTTTATCATTTTTAAGTGCAGTTACTATCCCCCAAAGCTCTCGCTTAATTTGAGGGTAACCTCTCTGGCGAACATTTAAAACTTTAGCTCCGAAACGAATTGCATATCTTTTTCCTTCATCATCCTCTTGGCCAATCGCCCAACCTATACCTGTCGGACTTGTATCTATGGTGATATAAATTTCTTTATTATTAGTATAATCAGCCTTTCTGAGCAATGGAGCTTCTGCAAGTGCTTTCTTTAATTTTCTTACTGCTTGAGTATGGATATCTTTCCATTGAAATCTTTGCCCTTTTCTGAGTAATTGATAAAGTGGATCAGCAATATGGGCAAAATGAGGAATCCATACAACATAGAAAACACATGCCCCAAGAAATCTCCTCACTTCAGTGATCGAGGAGCAGACCTCTTTCATGTGTTGGATGGCATCTACTTTCTTTGGACATGGCTTTCTTCCTTTAGGTCCACATAAACTTCCTACAATTAAAACTTCTTGCACTCCAAATACTGATTTTTCAGCAGACAATGTCAAATGAACCTCTTCCAGCCGACTAAGAATGGATTCACAATCAGTTATGTGCTTTTTAACAAAATTCCTACATCCATCCTCATCAAGAGTCTCGTCTCTATCTCTTTCTTCACAGCCTTTAATAGGAACATCATCAATGAATGGCATAGTCAGATGTGGAATAAAATCCCTAAGGACTTTATGCATATCATTCATCATGTGTGCCACTGAGTTCGTGGCACCTTGCGGCAAAGTGCACATGCGCACAAGCCCAAGTGGCGTCCTCATAGTCGTCAAATCACGGCTTTCGAGAGCTAGCTGGAATTGATCATATCCAGAGTGCAAATCTCCCATTGAATAAATAGATCTTCCTGCAAAAGCTTCTGCATATTCGTCTACAATAGGCCCAGTTCCCATATTTCTAATTGTCACTTTATTCACTGGCTGTAGATCTTGGATAAATCTTAATGACCCATTCTTTTTTGGTACAGTAAACCAAAAATTAGAATGGGGATTCTTGAGCCATCAAGTGCTCCCTATTCTAACCGTTGGTTTACTGTACCAAAAAAGAATGGGTCATTAAGATTTATCCAAGATCTACAGCCAGTGAATAAAGTGACAATTAGAAATATGGGAACTGGGCCTATTGTAGACGAATATGCAGAAGCTTTTGCAGGAAGATCTATTTATTCAATGGGAGATTTGCACTCTGGATATGATCAATTCCAGCTAGCTCTCGAAAGCCGTGATTTGACGACTATGAGGACGCCACTTGGGCTTGTGCGCATGTGCACTTTGCCGCAAGGTGCCACGAACTCAATGGCACACATGATGAATGGTATGCATAAAGTCCTTAGGGATTTTATTCCACATCTGACTATGCCATTCATTGATGATGTTCCTATTAAAGGCTGTGAAGAAAGAGATAGAGACGAGACTCTTGATGAGGATGGATGTAGGAATTTTGTTAAAAAGCACATAACTGATTGTGAATCCATTCTTAGTCGGCTGGAAGAGGTTCATTTGACATTGTCTGCTGAAAAATCAGTATTTGGAGTGCAAGAAGTTTTAATTGTAGGAAGTTTATGTGGACCTAAAGGAAGAAAGCCATGTCCAAAGAAAGTAGATGCCATCCAACACATGAAAGAGGTCTGCTCCTCGATCACTGAAGTGAGGAGATTTCTTGGGGCATGTGTTTTCTATGTTGTATGGATTCCTCATTTTGCCCATATTGCTGATCCACTTTATCAATTACTCAGAAAAGGGCAAAGATTTCAATGGAAAGATATCCATACTCAAGCAGTAAGAAAATTAAAGAAAGCACTTGCAGAAGCTCCATTGCTCAGAAAGGCTGATTATACTAATAATAAAGAAATTTATATCACCATAGATACAAGTCCGACAGGTATAGGTTGGGCGATTGGCCAAGAGGATGATGAAGGAAAAAGATATGCAATTCGTTTCGGAGCTAAAGTTTTAAATGTTCGCCAGAGAGGTTACCCTCAAATTAAGCGAGAGCTTTGGGGGATAGTAACTGCACTTAAAAATGATAAAGAATATCTGATTGGGGCAAATGTGGTAGTAGAGACAGATTGTTTACCATTGTTGGGAATGATTGTGAATTGTTCCACTGCAGATATTGCCATGTTAAGATGGATAGCATATATTAAGTCGCTAAACCCTGAGTTTGTTCATATAGCTGGAAGGAATAATGTGGTGGCTGACATGCTATCACGAGCTATATATGAAAATGAAGATTTGATGACTTCTAATGATGAAGAGATAGGTCTAGACTTTTATGCTTCACATGTACATAATTTAAGCCTAAATGAAGCATCTACTGGACTAAATAGAAAAGAGCCAAAGAGTCAAAATGAAAGGCTTGGAATTTGTACTGAGTCTTCAAAGGAAGTTCAAAATAGCTTAGGAAGAGGGAAAGATAACAGATGGGTAGAAGAAGAACCTTACAAGATTCAAATAGGAATAACAGAGAGATTCAATGAAGACGAATATGAAAACGAGTGGAAGGAAATCGGGAGATATTTAAGTATGAAGTGTCCTGATTTTAGTTGGAGCAAAGAGAAATTTCGTACCATTCGAAGAAAGTCAAGCAATTATTTCCTGAAAGATGGATTACTCTGGAAGCGAAGCACTGGAATGGGAAAGATACCCCAGCGAGTTGTAGGTTGTGAGGAATCGAGAGGAAGGATTATGCGTGAAATGCATAGCTCACTATGGGCCGGTCATAAAGGCTTTCAAGGAACTTATGAAAAGATAAGGGAAAGATACTGGTGGCCTGGAATGTATGTGGATACCCAAAACTACGTAGCCACTTGTAAACCTTGCCAGATGTACTCCAATGTTAGACACAGAGATGAATTACATCCAACATATCCTCTTAATATTCACTATAAGTGGGTTGTTGATTTAGTTACAATGCCATTAGGGGTGCATCAGATGAGGTATATTGTATTAGCAAGGGAAGACCTAACAAATCATGTTGAAGGAAGAGCTCTAAGGACGAAAACTACAAGCAATGTATGCAAATTTCTACTAGAAGATGTGTTTAGTAGATTTGGTTATGTGGAGAAAATAGTTGCCGATAGAGGTGAGCTTGATGCTCAGGAAGCTGAAGACTTCTTTAAAAAATACGGAATTCGTTTATCACTCACCACCGCTTACAATCCTGAAGCTAATGGAAAAATTGAACGTGGTCACCCACCAATTATTAAAGCTTTGGCTAAGGCTGTGTGAGAGGAATTTGAACTAAGAAAGACATGAAAGACTCTCTATCATGCAAATTGAACGTAATAATGGCTCTATAGTGTATGTTAGGCCTTCATAAGTTTGAAACCATATATATAAATTGAGCAATAATTGTTGTTTTCGAGATCTTCAAGTAGGCATCCTCTTTATGCAAAGGTGGTTCATGCACTCATATCCATGGGACTTAATAGGTGAACCATGAATATCCATACTCGTTCTCTCTCCTCTCTCCTTTCCTATGAACCCCGACGACAACGTGGTGACAACACTATGGTTATGGCCATCCATGTATGGCTCCTTTTGCGTTGTGAGTTTTATCTCATGTATTTCTTCAATTTTGTCATTGACATGATAGATCCAAATGCCCATTATCCATGTGGCATGATAATAAATTATTGATTATTTCTTAAATTCTTTCTACAATATATAGGATGCATCTTCTAGTGCCTGTGAACACAATTGGAGTGCCTATTCCCTTATTCACACGAAACTAAGGAATAGGTTGAGGTTATGGACATCCATGTATGGCTCCTTTTGCGTTGCGAGTTTTATCTGAGGTATTTCTTCAATTTTGTCATTGAGATGATAGATCCCAATGTCCATTATCCATGTGGTATGAATAATACATGATTGATTATTTCTTAAATTTGTTCTACAATATATAGGATGTATCTTCTAATGCCTGTGAACGCAATTGGAGTGCATATTCCCTTATTCACACAAAACTAAGGAATAATTTATAGCAGTTAATGAGATTGGTCTTTTGCAAGGCCAATTTGAAACTTGCTCATGACTTGAAAAGTAAAATAGATGGTTCCAAACAAGTAATAGAACTTTCAAATTTCAATGTATCTCTCATTTTCTACATTGTTCAATATATAGCATATTGTTTTATGGACATGTCATGCAGATATCACCTACTATATTCCAGAGTGCCATGGAGAAAGAAGAAGAGATTACGACTATCAGAGACAAGCACGCACGAAGATATATATAGTATGCTCCATACAGAACTAGAGAGAATTGATCGGAGGGTGACACGTGCTCGTGCACGTCAATTGGGGCTTCAACCTCAACATGAGGTTGATGTTCCATCCACGAGTGCAACACCAGTATATACTAGGGGGCATAAATTGTGCCCCCAACGTCGAGGAGATTCATTTGAGGGAGATGATGATGTGCCTACATTACCAGAGAGTCTCGATTCTATTCCCATTGTAGAGCCAGAGTATGATGATGTTGGAAATGTCATTGCTAAGGGAGATATTCCATCATCCTCTTCATCTTCTTCATCAAAGGGGATGGATTTTGATGATTAGTCCTTAGTGCTTACTACTATATGGACTATGATTGTCGTCATATGTGACATGTCCATTGTGATTATTAAGAGTTCTGACTATTTAAAATATTTTGATTGATATTTTGTTCTTAGATATACATTGATGATAGATGTATCATGTTTGATGGATTGATGACACAAGTATGCTTTTCCATACTTTCATAGATCATGAGATATACTTATGTGATAGTAAATGTGTATTAAATTTCTTGTCTTTCATTTCCATTATTTAATGTTTGGTGGAATTTCAATATTCAAAGAGAGGCTAGAGCTAGAACTTTAATTTATGTTATTTGAATTGAGGATCTTGAAGTTTGAAGTTTGAAGTTTGAACAATGTTTGATGTGGATATTTACATAGCTTAGAGCTATAATGCTATTACTAGTTACTATTAGGCGTCAGAATAGGACATTGATATACTTCTTAATAGACGAACCTTACCCCCAAGGTAAGGTTCTTCTCTCGAACCGAATACGTACGGAACCTTACGAACCTTACCACCTTGCCACATCCTTTACATAAGGATGCACAGTATTTGCAAGATTCCACATTGTTAGGTTCTCGAGATATTTACCTTTTCAGAGTATTGGATATGGAGCGACAAACTCAATTTGATACTGAGTTTATTATGTATTCCAGCAGTATGGGGCTTTCATATAGTAGGCCATCAAAACATCACAAAGAGATTTTTGTAAATTTCCTGTGAATTGGTGGCAAACATATGAATATAGCACTCCTATTGTATCGAAGGTCGCATTGAGGGTATTATCACACGTATTTATTATGTTTGATAATTGCTTCTTAAGATATATATATATATACATATATATATATATATATTGCATGAAGTGTCAAGAGTCAACACTCAACACTAATAGTATCTAAAGACTCGAGCTAAAAGATGGAAGTTAAGCTCTCTCTCTCTCTCTCTCTCTCTCTCTCTCTCTCTCTCTCTCTCTCTCTCTCTCTCTCTCTCTCTCTCTCTCTCTCTCTCTCTCTCTCTCTCTCTCTCTCTCTCTCTCTCTCTCTGACTCCATATGCCGACGTTTAGTACAGCACCACATTCCATACGCGTACTGAACGTGCCGTACTGAACGTGCCGTACTGAACGTTCCGTACCACCTTGGTTCATACCTAGAATAAAATCGAGGTTTTTATCCACTCAAAGAGATTTTTATTTTTATTTTTCACAAAACGTATAGTTATATATACATATTTGCATGAATATATATATATAATATAATATATATATATATATATATATATTGAGTGAAGTGTCAAGAGTCAACACTCAACACTAATAGTATCTAAAGACTCGAGCTAAAAGATGGAAGTTAAGCTCTCTCTCTCTCTCTCTCTCTCTCTCTCTCTCTCTCTCTCTCTCTCTCTCTCTCTCTCTCTCTCTCTCTCTCTCTCTCTCTCTCTCTCTCTCTCTCTCTCTCTCTCTCTCTCTCTCTCTCTCTCTCTCTCTCTCTCTCTCTCTCTCTCTCTCTCTCTCTCTCTCTCCCCCCCTCTTAAACCCTCCCCCCAAAAATATAAGGTTCTTTTTCTTCTCGTCTCTTGAAGGCTCACTATCAAGAGATTATGGTGGAATTTTGACCTATCTTTGACTATCCTTGAGGCTCCCCGGATGAATTCAACCTCAAGAAAGTTTGCCAAAGAATAAAAATTGTAACTGTGTATTTAAATCGTAGGTAGAGGCTTAAATCGCAAATGATTTAAACAATTTTTATTATTGACCAAAAAATTGTGATTTAAATTCACTCTCGATGTATGTGTTGGTCACAATCAATACAGAGACAAAGAAAAGAGAGACATGATCGAGAAAATATAGCACATGAGAGATATGAAAGGAGGAAAGATAGCATAGAGAATATGCAAGAACTACAAATTGTCTATAACTCCACAATCTTCAAAGCTTTACAAGTTGAAGTACATGAAGTTACAAGATATCATAGAGAATATGCAAGAATTATAAGTTATCCATAACTCCACAATCACCAAGTTGTGGTGTATACTCCTCTAAGATAGATAAACTCTTCTAAGATTGATAATTTAATGTTTGTGACGGTTGGTCTCTTTTATGCTATAATGATTTGAGAGGACAACTCCAAAGTAGAACAGATAGAATGTATCAATTTTGCAGTTCCGAAGAGCATGAAAAAGCTTTGACATGCATACACTTTGATCCTCATAGTCTAGCTAGCTCAATAACAAGGTTAGAGTAGCCCTATAGTTAGTGTAGGACTATTTTTAACTAGGCCGATCATCGTTGTGGAGAAGGCCACTCATTTTTATATAAAGCTCAATGAGAGCTCAATTTTGTAGAGTTTTGCCATTATGAGAAGTGAGCCCTTCAAGGAATCCCGTATTTCTCTCTTAAATTCCATTCTTCTCACTTCTTCATGCACATTTGGAGTGGATATGGTGAAGAATGACTGTGTCAAGGGTAAGTATAGACATTGAAGGGTCGTTTTCATGTATGTTTTGCTCCATGCACATGTAAGAAGCTTCAAAACAAGTTAAGACAAATCCCATCAGTCTTTTGAAGTCTATCTTGTCTTTATAGGTTGTTTTTTTTGGTAGGTCTAAACATATTGACTTGTAGAAGCAAGTGTATTGGAGATACTCACAAGAATGTTGTTTCTAGCTGCTACATAACTTGGAATTGATGAAAAAAATCACCCCCACTTCTCCAAGTTGAGGAAGGACCACCCTCCAAGCTTAACCCAAGACAAGGGCTCCAAGAAAATGATGGAAAGAATTCTCCAAATATATCTTTTTATAGAAGTCTATCTGCCCGTGCTAAAATGTGTTGTAAAAGCTTCTTTTCTTTTTTTTACATAAAATATCATTAAGGCCTTTTGTATTTGTGGAAATCTTTCTAGAAAAGTTGTTGCCTACTTTTGATATTAACACATGGCATATGGTTGAACCATTGAATGAAATCACATGATTAAGACAAGTGTCACTTTTGCTTTTCACATTAAGTTGCAAACTTGGTTTTGTATTTTGATCTAACTATACATGCCAAATAGCCAAGTGTTATATATGGTTGGATAGCTCTTGAGGAGTACTTTCACAATATGTAATGAAAATTTTTTACCAAATTTTCTTACCATTTCCAAAAATTATTTCTCTCTCTTGTAAACCTACAAGTGGATTCCCTAGTGGAAGGTTGTCCAAATGACATATTTTCTAACACTCTCCTCCTGACATGACACTAGGGGAGTATGCCAAGTAGGTATATTTTTTAGTTAGTTCATTAGTTGTAGTTATTAAAGATTTTGGTACCTCTAATTTTCACAGATCATGCTAAGTATCCACCAACATGCACGCACACACAAAAAAGATCTTAGACATGAAGAGCACTCTCATAACACATCACAAAGCAAAATCACACATGCCCCACTCTTCTCACCCTAGTGTTACTTGGAAGGATAGAGACAAATATAGGATGCAATGTTATCACAGGATATAGACTAAAGCATGCTCCCAACATTACCAAGGTTGGTCAGTCCTTTTCAAATCATTACACCTATTCTACAAAGACACACAAATACAAGGTGTTATAATTGCACCATAAGGTTCTACATGTAGAGATAAAACCACTTATTGCTCACATAAGTCTTCCTCCATGATCACCAAGATGTTTTGCCAACTCCAAAATATGGCTGAGTGACTAACCCCAAGGAGCACTAGAAGGTTTACTAGTAGTTTGAGCATCACTTTTAGAGATACACATGGAAGCAATGCTCTCCAAAACTGTTATTGACTGTTTGCTCCAGCAAATTAACATAAAATCCCAGCAGTTAAGCAGTTAACTAGAATTTTTTGTACCTTTCGTTACATACTTTTGCTACTTTTGTAATGGCAGAAATCTGCCATTTACTTCTTTAATGTGACCCCTCTTAGAGTGTAACTGCTGAACATGATATTCAGCATCTTCATAAAGATTGTTCACCTACATACCTCTGCTAAATATGTAGCTGAGCTTGATCTACACCTTCCATGAAGATTGAATTTTCCTACTTGTGACCATATTCTCAATGCACTCCAGCTTTTCTTGTTGTGATACCAATTGTTGGTTTTTAGGCCCACAATCCGTATAGAGACATAGAGAAAAAGAAACATGATGAAGAAAATACAGCACATAAGAGACACGAAAGGAGCAAAGTTCTGTTGGGACTGAGGTGGGCCTTAATAACAATAATCACACGTTTACATGGTGTGTGTGTGTGTGTGTGTGTGTGTGTGTGTGTATATATATATATATATATACATATACATATACATATACATATACATATACATATACATATACATATACATATACATATACATATACATATACATATACATATACATATACATATACATATACATATATATATATATATATATATATATATATATATATATATATATATATATATATATATATATATATATATATATATATATAGATAGATAGATAGATATATATAAACATACATACATATGTATGTATGTATGTATGTATGTATGTATGTATGTATGTATGTATGTATGCATGCATGTATATAAGTATGTATGTATGTATGTAGGTATGTATGTGTGTAATAATGTATGTATGTATGTATGTATGTATGTAGGTAGGTATGTATGTATGTAGGTATGTATATATGTATGTATGTAGGTAGGTAGGTATGTATGTAGGTATGTATGTATGTATGTATGTATGTATGTATGTATGTATGTATGTATGTATGTATGTATGTATGTAGGTATGTATGTATGTATGTATATACCTTCATAAGTTCCGAGTTATCCAAACTTACAAACTCAAGATAGAGAACACAAACACATACACATTGGAAAAAATAACAAACAAAAGCAAGAGACTTAAGACCAATATAAGACATGAAAAATACAACCAAGAAAGAAAACCAATACAAAAAGAGACGCCCACACACTCACATGAACACGAACACACACATACACACACAAACATAAAACAAAAAATAAATAAATAATAAAAATAAAATAAAATAATAAATAGTTAAATAATAAAAAATAATAATAAATTAAAAAAATAAAAAAGAAACAAATTAAAATTTTTAAAATAATAATAATAAATATATAAAAATAGAAATTAAATTAAAAGAAAATAAATAAAAATAATAATTCCATAAATAAATAAATAAATAAATATATATATATATATATATATATATATATATATATATATATATATATAAGCAAAATAAACAAAAACAAAACGAAACAAAAAGTGCATCGTCAACTTCTATGTCTGTCCAAAACAAGAAGTATCAAAATTAAACTTTATCATGCATAGCTTGGACAAATAGCTATGACATCCCTACTCACGTCATCAGTGCCCTAGAGTAGGTGCAGACTTTAATGAAGAGTCTTTCTAAATCAAGATCTCTAACAAAGTCGACGAACTGAGTTTCTATCACTTCCGGAAGTGAAGGGCAAACTCAGCCATGATAAAGTCTTGCACAAAGAACAAACAAATAATAAGAAGAAAGGAATTAGAATTATAAAAATTAAAATTAAATTAATAAATATATAGATAAATACATACATACCTCTGCGTTAATCAAAAATCCTTACCGATACGAATCTTTGTATTCTCTCTCAAATACTAATTAGGATGACTACTTATATACAATATTTATCATGGATATGAATTCAAATCCCAATTCCTCTCATTCTATTTTTGTTTGAACTTTAAACTCAAACAATATTATGCTGCTACAATATGTTCGCATGAGATATGTAGCACTCTGCACATGTTTTTGTACACATACTGAATCTCAGACATTATTGGATGATTTAAACCCTACTTTTCCATGGTTTCATACTTGCATGTGTTTACTGTATTTCTTTTCCATGCATAAATTAGAAGTTACGTAATCGATTTTTTTTTAGCACAGATACATTTTAAGAAATTGAAATGGAGGCAGAAGCACTAACATAAATTTACCATCCGTTGCTGGTTCATTGAGTACTGCAGAGAATTTTGAAAGTCCAACTGCTGATCAAGCACATGTCGAAGGGCCTAAATATATACAACCCAAAAAAATAGTCAGAAAGAGGATATTGTTAAACTGGATCACAACTCAAACCAATGTATTAGAGTAAATGAATACTCTAGAGCAAGTTATTTCTCAAAAGATTCCTATACCTTGCGTGTCTCTGCCAACTCCGTCTCAAGAAATCTAATGCGCTGTAGTGAAGCTTCAAGGAGAGCTGCCTTTGGAGAATGTGATGATGGAGGTTTGCTTAACAAATTTACTTTCTCCTCTAAGCGATCCAGCCTTCTCTGAAGTGCTGGAGAGGCATCAAGGTACACTGAAGGAATAAATGCATACGGATGCTCTAAACTTTTCACCCCAGGGAAATCTTTATAACCAAGAGGTTTGTTGAAAGATTTTTTGTCATTGAATGCCAAGAATCTTCTTGAATAGTTCAACGTCCCCCTACCGACACAATTAAATGCTTTTGCAATGGCCAAAATAGATGCCATGATAATCGAAGCAATTCCCAAAAAAAACTTATACACAAGCATCACCAAATCATATCCCCTTCTACCCCCTGCAGAGGAGAAAACAATCATGGGTTCAGCAACAGGATCAAAGCCCAATAATACAGCGAGTTGCAAATAATTACAAATACTCACACCTTTTCTCAACTCCAACTTTCGAGAAGATGGTTTGACTACCACCACTTTGTTGACATTTTTCTCAGTAAGACATACAGCATGCCCTGCAGCCTGCCCGATGACATCATTGGGAAACCCAATAGCCACTGCAGTTGGTTTTACCTGCCATTTTACAAATGCCGGATTAAAAAGTCGTGAAAGTAGAACATTCAAGAGAATATAAGGTGCACCATAGACATGCAAGAAATACGCTTAGTGCAATAACACTAACAGTATTTCTGGCATGTGGCTGTCATGTGCAATGTCTTTCATTTACCGGCTTTGAGTATATTTCAAATGCCAGTACAAACCTCTTCATGTACAGGTGTCAGCTTAGAATGTCGGTACACCATGCTTCCATATGGTGAAGAACCGTCGTCCATATCTGAACCAGATTCTGCAGTTGATTGATCTAACTCTCTGGACTGCTGAACATAAACACACATGACGAATAATAATTATTTCGCAAAGCAGATAAACTCTATGGTGGATATTAAAGCACTTCAAATGGCTTGACAAAATACCTTTGCAAGACCCAATTTGCATGGAGAGGAGACCATGCCATCAGCAGTTGAAATTGTTACGATCTTCTTGACATCTCCATCTATCACTGCCTGGATGCACCCATGAACCCAAGCCCAAATTTAGTGTCCTCATTTATGACTGTGAAAGCCAGTAGTGATATTAAGAACATGATGCACATGGCGAAAGAAGCATATTGCCACAGAAAGAAAAACCTTTATGATTGTAGGATCATTCCAAGGGCCCTTATCAGAGTGAAGACAACCCCCCTCCTCAGAGCAAGTACAATGTCCTCCAAGGAATTCAGGTAATTGACTATCATAGAATCATTAGAGTGACGAGATTTTAAGAAACTGAACACGAACTAAGATTTTAAGAAACAGGTAATTGACATCTGAAACAAAAGACCTTACCTTGCATCAATGACCTCTAGCAGTTTGCTATGATACTTATTTCCCAAAACCTGCATTTATATTTTCCTTGAAATTAATTTAAAACAATTGATAAATGGTATAAATCTGGAACAGAATTTAATTATCATACATTAATTTTTGATGTTGTTTTCGGATCCAAAAAGCTCTTGATTGAGTTCCACAAAATTCTGAAACCTGGGCCAGCATTTATAATAAACATTCTATGTAGTGTCTGAAAAATGAACACTACGAGTATTATTTAAAAGCATTTTCCATGTCATATGGCACTGCAAGGAAAGAGAAAAAAACAATCCAGCCACCTCTGGATAATTGTCTGCATCAATCTTATGGATGCGTAGGACAAGATCTCTTGCACTCTTACTTACATTCTTGAGACCCTACAAGGTATAGAAAACACTCAGCATGACCTTTCCAAACATTCCCATGAAAGCAAACTCATTTCCCAAGAAATCTGCAAAATACAGCATACCAATCCAGAAACATCCAATATTGTTGTTGTAGAATCAATGTGTTTCTTTGCAGCAACAGAGCAGGCAGGAAACTTTTTGTTCAAGGACCTTTCGAACTCTAGCACATGATATTTCAAGTACCTGTCTGCGCTGGTAACTTGCATGAGCTTGTTAGGTTCTACCTTGCCAAGACATTCAATGTAAACAGGCCTGCCTTCTTTGTCTATGCCATGATACCCTTGAGGGTAGAACTTTCTTACTTCATCTAGCTCTGTGTATTCGAAGTCCTGTTGTAGTCAAATAAGAAAATAAATAGTCACAATACATAATTGCAACAAATGCATCTGAGGAAAGGTTTTGTCTCACGGTTTACAGAATGCAGCTTGGGATTACTAGTCTATGTTGTCAATCAAATCAAAGAATAAAGGCTTACCTGCTCAATAGTGTCTGCACCAAACTCTTTTCTCCACTGCAACATTTCAATCCACATATGTTTCGTCTTTTCAATGTCAAATTTCCGAGCTTTCAAGAACCTAAGAGAATGAAGCATTTCAAAAAGAGAGAATCACAACCTCTTTCCAAATAGCTGCACAGAGCAGAAGATCAAAGTATGTATTTCAAGAGGTTGAGCCGGACCTTAATAGAGTATGGTAGTCATCATTTCGAGGTGGAAGAAGATTCTCTGTAAGAAGCACATGACGGAATGCATCAACCTCCATTAGCTCTTGCTCATCTCGGATATCCTTGATGGCAAAGAAGCCAACACGCTTCCGTCGTCTTCGTTTCAAAGTATTCCTCAATTTCTTTGAGTTGTTCACTGCTATTGCTTTCAATGCACCCATGGCAGTCTTCCCTCTCCTCTCATCATCGGTCTCACGCTCCCCATCAGTCTGCCTTTCACGGATCTCATGTGCCATAGAATGCTTGCCGTAAAACAGATCAACTGTCCGAGCCCTGGAGAGAGACAGATAACTCCATTATTGTATGGAACACAGGGTATGTGAACGTTAACTCACTCTATGGCGCGAAAAAACTCTAGACAAGAAATCAAAATTGTTAGAATGAAATAAGCCCTACACTGAGGGATGGCCGTTCAAGTGTGATGAAGAATGATTAGTTTACTAGATTCAACTGTGTCCTTCAGTCCTGGAATTATTAACAAAAGATGACCCGTCCCAATAATGCAGAAATCAGTATAAACGACTTCCTGCGTAGGCTATTCAGCAGGCTACGCGATACAGACGCGAATTTCTATCAGCATTTTAATTTCTGTAACTATGAGAGAAATAAACAAGTGCACGGCACAGGATACAATGAGCTCTGGCAGGACAGTAAATTGTGACTAACACCTCTCCTTAAACTTACATTTTTGTTGCGATTTAGAAAAGAAAGAACTTCCTTTTCTACCTGCGAAGGGTAATGGCTAGAAGTTAATCTCAGATCTTCTCTGCAATATATAGGATGCACGATTGTCTCCTACGCACAGACCCTAGAGATAGTAGCGATGAAGTCAAGGAGGAGGAGGAAGAGACGAAGAGGAGGGTTACTCGAGCCGCCCTCTACCAGCTGAAACAGAGTGGAAGAAGGCGAGAAGGCAGGGCAGGAGGAAAGGAGTTTGATGTGCTTGTGTGTGAAGCAAATATCAGCACCAGCAAAAGCAAACCAAATGTCATACAACATGGTGTAGAATAAAAAACTGAAATTGGCTTGGAACTTGAAGCATCAATGACAGGAGCAACTTTTTTTTTTTAAATGGAGGTTCGGCAGAGGCCTACTTCCCCGGACTTTAACTTTGAAATTACAACTGTACAAGGAAGGGCATAGTACCCATGGGACCCCCTTTATCTCACAAGAACAAGGGTTTACAACTGGGTTAAACGGCAGTCACAACTACCGCGGGGATGGTCAAACGATGGCCAACAGCCACATACATCAGTTCCTGGGATTTATATATCCCTACATGTTGCTATCAGGGGTTGAACCCTCGCCCCCACCTCAAGAGGCAAGAGGCCCAACCACCAGGCCAGCGAACCGAGACATGAAGCCTACATGTTGCTGTCAGGGGTTGAACCCTCGCCCCCACCTCAAGAGGCAAGAGGCCCAACCACCAGGCCAGCGAACCAGGAGCAACTTGAGAAAGAAAAAACTGAATCCGGATATGTGCGGCATGAAGCGAGAAGAGTTTTCTCTGCAAGGTCGACAAGTCAACAGAATTGTTGATTTTTCTGCCGTTGAGCTTCGAGCCAACATATCTTTTTCCTTTTTTTCGACAGTTTTTTACAAAGATGGGGACCCAACTTGCTCTCAAGATAGAACCGATTTCATGTGACTCATATTACTCCTCAACGCGGCAGTCTCTTTCTAGAACACTAGCCGAGTCGGCGACGGTCTCTCCTCACTTTTTGCACACGATGGGGGTCTCCGAATTCGAGCTTGCCCAGCCTTAGAGTACCCATAAGTTATAACTCAGTCATGACGACGGCTGAATTTCTACTCCAGACTCGGGAGTCGGGAGTCGACATTGATGCTAGAAAATGAAGAGAATACGAAGTTCGCTGCTGATTCTCCGACAAGATAGTATCAGAAAAGCACGTCCCGGGATGACGCCCACTGACAAGGTCCACAATCGCGATAATCGATTAATGAAAAAGGGTCGAGACTCGAGACTTGATCGATCAAGCTGCGTTGCTGTAGCGGCCAAGCCTGTACTATGTAGGGACAAGGGTGTCGGTGAACCCTCGATATGCAGTATGTTGATTTACAAGTCAAGATCCATATTCTGTGCAGCAATGGCAGTCATATTGTTTGTTCCATGGTCCACGGCCTTTGTCCACATTAAATGTTCTCATTCTTTTTTCTCAACGAATAAAATTGAAGGCATTTAATATACACATGTGTTTACATGGTCCACCACAGTGATCCAAATGCATCATTAGAGTTTCTAGCCGTTTGGTCGTATGAAGGGGGCAGAAATGTATTGTTCGCTAGGAGAATGTTCTTTCTTGGTGGGATGTGGGTGTCTCTATGTGGTCCTACAATGGGCATAGAACTAACATTTTCTAGCCCTTGAAGAAGATATGTGTGGTACCTCATTTCGTTAGCATTTTGGCTTCAACTAGTAGGTTACAATGATTGAATGTAGGGAAAAGCTTTTAAGCTCCAAGTCCTCCATCCGTTCCCACTTGCCCCGCAAAAAAACAAGTGCGCCATGCATGTTTTTCTTTAGGTAATTCTTGTTTAGTTTTTGTGATTCTAATTCTTGTTTAGTTTTTGTGATTCTAATTCTTTAGGTAATTCTTGTTTAGTATTTGTGATTCTAATTTAGTAATTCCTATTTGGTTTTTGTGAGGCAAGTACAATATATGCCAAATAACTACTCTGATTTGTTTGGATAATGTGGACATGGCTTTAGAGGTACTAACAAAGGGCAATGGCTTGTTAAGAACCCTCCTGTCACCTTATTTTAAATGGTTCAAAGGTTTCAATGCCTTTTGTGATAGGCCAACAAAAATCCCTCTAAGAATTCATGTGCATTGGTTTGGCTCACTTGAACCTTCGCCTCTTAAGGTGGGGGCGAGAGTTCAACCCCTCCCAAGGTGGTGGACATGTAATGGATTTGTATGGCCTTCGGAGAGTCTAATATGTCTAACCCTTGCATTGTGTGATGCGAAAGATCCATGGTACTATGCCCACCTTCACTTGCACATTTTTTCTTTCCCTTAATTCAAGCTATTCAAGAGAGTAGACTTCGGCTCAGCTTCCTTAATATATATATATATATATATATATATATATATATATATATATATATATATATATATATATTAAATTTAAGAAAAATAAAAATCTGTTTAAGGATAGATCTTCTCGATATTGTGGATCCACAATTCTTATAGAGATTCACACAACAAAACCTATACGACATGGAACCCCATTTAAGTATGAAGATGACTCTTTTTTAACACACAAAACATTTTATATAGGAACCATCTTTTACAAAAGCGCTTTAAATTAGTAACAAGGGAAAAGATACAAGATCATTAAAGACGGGTACACACAAAGTTGATAACCTTTTTATCCCCTTCATGAGGGTCCCACTTGCTTCTCACCTTGTCGTTTACTACAATGAACACCTTGCAATGCTTGAAGGGGGAGTTGATTGCATATTTTTCCTTCCAAATTTTGTGGAGATATGCATTTTTAATAGCATTCCAAAAGTTTTGAAACTGGGGGTTCTTACCAAACTGGAAGAACATTTGTTTTTTTTTTTTCTAATTAACTAGGAGACCATGAAATTAGTTCACTTATCACCTCCCACGACCGTGCTACTCTAGTATATAATCACTATAACACTATGATGGATTCAATTAATAGAGAACAAAGAAATAGAAATGCATCGAATAATCTTTGTACTACTGGAAAAATATTGCATCATCAGAGAATGATCTCTAGTGTGGCTCTACACATTGCAAAAGTTCGGTGTTGGTTAGGTATCAAACAATTCCGCAAAATTTCATCTAGTGTGGAAAAATATTGCATCATTAGAGAATGACCTCTAGTGTGGCTCTGCACATTGCAAAAGCTCGGTGTTGATTAGATATCAAACAATTTCGCAAACTTTCATCTAACTCTGGAATTACAACTCAACAACAATGATATATATAATTATGGAATCTTGCATTGTGGCTTTTAGGATCTCTGCCTAAGTCTATTTACATAGGTCACATAGTATAACCACTCAAATACAAAATTAGTTCGCTCCCATGGCCACCTAACACTCGTACATACATTGAATTGAACCCACTACTCTAATTTTAGTCATCTTCTTCTGAAGCTAGGTGGATCACACAATCCTAATCATAAACAAACTCATCAAAAATGGCTTTCACTTGATCTATTTTCAAATGCAACCTAGAATTCATCCTCTCGATCAGAGTGCAGTGGATGTCCCCATTAAGATCTCCAAGCTACCTCAATAACCTTTACTTGAGCATAGTCCTCTGATAGGATATTGATAAGATGTTGATTAACAGCTTAGGCTAGTTCACCTACATGGGTCTATAGTCTCTAAATTCCTTCATGACATGCCACCGAATCTAAATCTTTGTCATCAAACCATTTTGCAATACAACAATTCTATCATCTCTCTCCATAATCTGCAACATTCATTGCTCTATTATTTGCATTTTATCCTTTAAAAGATGATTAACATTTGTCATGCATGTCGTTGTATACCACAAGCACATCGTTGCTCTATTATTTGCATTTTATCCTTTAAAAGATGATTAACATTTGTAATGCATGTCGTTGTAGACCACAAGCACACACGATGAAGAAAAATATCATATCCATGAAGCGAGTAGTTGGTACGTATGAAGACCTACATGCAACAAAATAGAAGCACGTGCACCTATGTTATATGAGAGCCTAGAGTAAAGGAGGTGAGAACACTCCCTTACTAGAGTGCCATATGGGCTCTCACATGAGTGCCAAGTGGCACTCATGGAAGACAGTTTGAAGTATATAGGCATTGATGTGTGGTTAGGAGGAGCATTCTATATATATATATATATATATATATATATATATATATATATATTCATTTGTATTTTTTGCATTTGTAGCAGATGACAAAATTACATCGACCTTGGGATGTGTGCCCATTCATAAAAAGTAGGGGTGATCCCTAGAGAGTACAACAATTGGTATTAGAGCTAAGACGAACACATAGCCACATGACCACGGATGATCCACAACAGGTGCAGGTGCACAAGAGCATCGCGAGGGGTATTCCAAAGTTAGGATAGTGTTTGATCAATAGAACATTCAGTGGCTCTCTAATCAAAGAAACCTTAAAGGTCATAAGGCCCGATGGGCAGAGACCCTTCACGAATTTGATTATGAGTTTAGGTATAGGAAGGGAAAGTTTAATGTACTGGCTGACTCATTTAGTTGTATGCCTATGCTCAACAGACTGAGTTTTACTCAGATCACTAGTGAGCTACTTGAGTCCATTACAGGGAAATGTAGGCTTGATCCTACATGTTCCAAGATTTGGGAAGCCATAGAGAAAGGGGATCATGATATATACGTTTCCAATGAGGATGGAGTATCAATGGGTACTTAGGAAGGATTCAAGTGGAAGAATTATAGTATCCATGATGGATATTTGGAAATAATTATATAAGGGTAAGGTGTGTGTGAGATGAGACGGCACATTTTGTATAAGTGTCATGACACACCTAGTGGGGGACACCTAGGAGGTAACAAGACCTATGATCTTGTTAAGAGGCAGTTTTACTAACATGTACTTCATAAGAACGTCCTAGAGTATGTGCTTAAGTGCACTAAATGCCTGATCAATAAAGTTGAAAGATTGAGGATTAGAGGACTACTCCACCCATTGCATATTCCCAATGGGAAATAAGAGAGTATCTCCATGGATTTCATAGTAGGATTACCTAAGACACAAAGAGGGCATGACTCGATCTGGGTAATTATGGATAGTTTAACCAAAATGGCTAGGTTTATTCCGACATGTAGTACAACGAAGACACGTGAGTTGGCTAGATTGTTAGTAGAGAACCTACACTAGTTATATGGTCCTCCTTTAGACATAGTCTAAGATCGGGATAGGAAGTTCACTAGCCACTTTTGGAGAGTGGTCTTCAAAAGATTGGATACAAAACTTAGCATGAGTAAAGCTGAGCATCCACGATCGGATGGGCAAACAGAGAGGGTTAAACAGATCCTAGAGGATATGGTTCGGGCATATGTGACTGAAAGGCAAACTAAACTTACCTATAGTAGATTTTGCATATAATAGTGGCAAGCACTCTTTAGTGGGCATAGTCCATTTATGCTTATGTATGGGTTTCAACCAAGATCTTTATGTAGTAGGATTGTAGAATGAGAAAGTCCAAGCTGCAAGGCAATTCTTGGCGGAGATGAATGATATGCGTAGGCTTGCTAACGCGAGCATTTGGAGAGCTAAGGATAGGGCTAGAGCCTATGCTTACCCTCAAAGGAAAGACATCAACTTTGAGGTAGGATTTCCATCTAAATCTGAAACCATGAAGACGGGACCTTGCCCAAAACTATCTCCTAGGTATATCTTAGAGTTCCATCTAGATCCAAAACCATGAAGACGGGACCTTGTCCAAAACTATCTCCTAGGTATATCTTAGAGTTCAATCTCGATCTGAAACCATGAAGATGCAACCTTGTCTAAAACTATCTCCTAGGTCTTGTGGATCATTCTCAATAATTAAGAGAATAGGAAAGATGGCTTAGTAGATCCAACTTCTAGAGAATAGCCATATCGATCCAGTATTTCATGTTAGTGGGCTTAAGAAAAGGTTGGGTGAATCTAACAACCTCATTCCAGATAGTGAGGTGGTGGAGCCTATTTCTGTTCAATTTGTTCCACATGAGCATGAGAGCATACTATGCACTCGAGAAAAATGGACGAGGAGTCACTTATGTAAAGAGTATCTAGTAAAGTGGAAAGATAGTTCACATGATAGTGCCACATGGGGGCATGCTAGCACCCTATAGAGATGGTTTCCCAACTTTAGATTGACTTCCCAAGAGTCTTCTTAAGGGGAAGGATATGAGGAAACAACATGGAGATATGACCATGTACACCGGATACATGGGGTTTAGTGAGAGCATTTGTTCTATATACTTCAACTTCCAAAAGAACCGTCTAATACCATTTTTGAGGACAAAAATGGATTTAAGGGGAAGGAAATGTTATACGAGAGCCTAGAGTAAAGGAGGTGAGAACCCTCCCTTACTAGAGTGCTATATGGGCTCCCATGAGTGCCAAGTGGCATTCTTGTTAAAAGCCACCATGGCACTCATGGAAGGAAGTTTCAAGTATATAGGCCTTGATGTGTGGATGGGAGGAGCATTCTACATATATATCTTCAAGTGTATCTTCTGCATTTGTAGCCGGCAATTGAATTGCATCGACCTCGAGATATGTGCCCATTCATAAAAATCAGGGGTGATCCCTAGAGAGTACAAGGACCTACAACAAGGCAAGCATGCACATGGGCACACACATACATACACACACTAAAGAATAGGAAAGAATAGAATGCTCCAAGAAGCTCACTATTGCAAAAGCCAAGATACAATGCTCACAAGAGTTGTCAACTCTAACTTAGTAACCCTTATAAATGAGATCTCTTTTGTGGACTTTTTAAAATCTATGTCCACACAATAGTGTCTGATCTAACTTTGAAACTAGTGTCCAAAGGCTATTTTGAGGTTGAAATAATGTTAGAAAAATATAAAACTCAATGTGGTTATTTTATTTATGCCCCTGAAGCTTGGGTACTACTGGATTTTAACACTATTGGCCTACTTACTACTAAAATATAGGACATTATGCCAAAAAAAGGCATTTCTACATGTATTCTAGGTAAAAAGTGGGAAAATTCTATTTTGAGGACGCATTTGTGTAGAGTAGGTACTGGGGTATCCAATTCTAGCAAATATCAAACTGTAGAGGAAGCTATACTCTCACATACTTCCAGTAATTTGTCTACTCAAGGGAGGTTCTTCCTTAGGGAAGTATGCCCTGTAACATTTATGTGTGTAGGTATACTAATTGTGAAGGTACAATAGAGAAATCGTATAATCACAAAGTAAGATAATTGCACATATGAGAGAGAACCCAACTCCTTAGTTCACAAAATGATTACAAAAGCTAGAAATGCAAATCACTTCCTTTTCATCTCTATTTTACACAGTCTTAAATTCGTGTGAGGAAATTGTGGACTTAACATTTCACATATGCATAAATAAAGCTCAAATGTAGCGGAAGTAAAAAAGAAATAGAAAAGGCAATAAATATGGATCCTTTATTACCAATCTTCAACTTTTCCTTTTATATCAATATTTTTCCATGAAATGCTTAATTTCTTTAACAAAAAGACCTCAATCCCTCAAGATATATCCTCAAATATCATAGCCAAATACATAAGGTTATTATGAAAACACAACGTGGAAAAGCATGTGAAGAGGAAGAAAGAAGTAGCTCATATGGCTCCCTCACATGGAATAAGTTCCATACATGATGCGTCTATGTGAATAGTGGGGTTCTACACTTGCTTAAGCTTCATACTTGTTCGTTTTCGAGCAACGGGACCCCCTAAACTCACTGAAACCCCCGGAAGAGGCCCATATTCTTTTATCTCCCTGGTATTGTCTTGCTTAAGCGAAGACCGTCAAGAAGGCATGGCGATGAATTCAAGAAGGGGCGAAGTGATGAAGGCCAAGAGGGAAGACCATGAAGGGAATGCGCTAAAGAGACCATGTAGGTTACAGCTACACCATTCTGGTCTTGTCTTGCACAAAAGACACCATGTAAGTCTTGCGCGTGCAGCTACAGGATGTTTGATATTATAGACACATGTCCATGTATAATGTGAACTCATCAATGATTCATTTCATGCCCCTATCTACACATGTTTGTGCTTTCTACCAAATTCTAAAGAACCTACTCTAATGCTAATGCTTGGTTAGCCTTTATTATGATGTTTGCAAATGCAATAATAAAAAGGGAGAAGATTTCAACACTCTCAACCGCACAAAGAAACCCTAAAAAGCCTCAAGTCACACAAACCTCTTCCTTCAATCCATAATCCTTCTTTCCATTATAAGCCATAGGTTTCGCTCCACTTCATTCCGAAATTCATGTGTACCACTTAGCACACGATAGTGGATATCCCTTCCATGAATGCAAGAGGACGCATCCTACCCTCTTCATAGAATAGAAGTTCTCATTAATTTATAATTTTTCTTGATGATTTTTTTCTTGATGATTTTTGAAGCATAGATCCATTTCTAAAGTATCTTAAAGACCAAGCACGTAGCATGTTTGATGTTGATATTTGTTGATATATTTAGGTAGTGATGTGTGTGAACACACTAGGACCGCCGGGGCACTTTTTTCCCTCTTTAGGAGGTTTTTTCTTGAGGCTTGTATATATGCCTATTGCCCTAATGGGCTACTTATCTTTGTACATTCTCTAGTAATACATTCAGTATTGTGTCTGTTGTGCTCCAAGCTTCTTCTCGTTCCTTGTGCTTTTCACGTGCTTTCGTAGACGTCTATCTCCAACCATTGGTATCAGAGCAGGTCGTCGCTTCGTCTAGGGTATCGTTGACACTCCTCCGGTTGCAGTCTCAGAATGACACGAATTTTGGTGAACATACTCAGCTTGTTTTGGCCTCTGAATGCATTATCACAGTGCTTGTGCAGGCTATTTCGTCTTTTTGTGCCAAAGGTATATACCAATTTTTGTTCGCCAATATAAGCATCTCAAAGTCTGCTACAGGTCTAGTGGAATTCGTCTCGACAGTTCTGTTCAACTTTTTGAGATACAGTCAATTTTTGCATCAAGGTATTTAAGTCACCGGCCATGGCTGAAAGCAGTGATGTATTCCGTACGTTGGCCGTTGAGGATAAGTTGGATGATACCAACTACCCATTATGGGCTTATATGATGCGACATGTATTGGTTGCAAAAGGATTGTGGAACATTATGTAGGGTGTTGAAAAACATCCTATCACACCTGCAACTGTTATAACTACAGGTACAGAAGCTGAGGTAGAAGGTGTCGAAGATGATGATATTCTGCATATTCTTGTTTGTGTTGCGGTTTCTGTTGCACCTACTACCGAGTAAATTTGTTGGGATGACACAGATGCCCAGGCACATGGATTGATAGCTTTTTCTGTCAAACGTGCCATTATTCCTCACATTTGCTCTTGCAGAACAGCTAATGATGCTTGGGATACACTTACCACATTATACCAAGCTAGGAATGAGGCTCGTGTTGCTTACCTCCGAAAACAGTTGGAGAGTGAGCACATGAATGAAGGTGATTCTATGGACAATTTTCTAACAAAGATCAAAGACTTGAAGGAACAGTTGGTTTTTGCTGATGAGGTTATACCAGATAGCTCACTTGTGCAGACCGTTTTGAATGGTCTTCCTGGTTCATATCAGAGTTGTGCTTCTACTCTTCGGTTAATGATGAAAGGCAATCCAAATGCCTTGTCATTTGAGGAGTTGGTCTCTGTTCTGTTGCAAGAAGATCAGTCCAGACAGAACAGTTCCATTATGTGTGTTGCAGGTCAAGCTTTCCTGGCTAGTCAGAAGGGCAAAGGAAAATAGAGCTCTTCAACTAGTAAGCAAAAATCTGCAAATGCTGCACATTCGAAGAAGGAAGATAAAGATGAGAAGAAATCAAAAACACAAAAATTGTTTTGCAAGTACTGTAAAGGGAATGATCATATCATAAAGAACTATCCAAAACTGGCTGCTAAAGAGGCAAAAAAGAAAGAGGCTTGAATGGTTGTTGTAGAGGCCTCTACACCAAAATAGAATCTTCTAATCTTGTGCAAGAAGAAGAATGGGTGTTTACTATTGTCTACAGTTTTGACCCATCTTCTCATGAGCAGTGCATGTCTGAAGTAGACTCAGATGTTTGGTATTTCAACAATGGGGAAACCAAACATATTACCTCGTAGCGCAGTTTCTTCTCTTCACTCGAGCCTTTCCCTATAGGGAATATTGTTACATGTGCCAACAACTCCTCTTATCCTATTATGGGAGTTGGTAAGATCATTTTGACTACTGCTGATGGTAGTTCTTTCACTTTGTCAGATGCTTTATTTGTGCCAAGGATCAAGAAGAGCCTGTTATCAGTTTCTGCATTAGCCAAGATTGGCTCGGTTGTGAAATTTCTTGATGACAAGTGTACAGTTCATGATCTGTCAAATCGAGATGTGATTATTGCTTCTGGCATTTTATGTCGTGGGCTGTATAAGCTCATAGACTATGAAAGATCTCAAAATGATTCGGCATGTGCAGTACATGATTCTCAGGCTATGTCAAATGCAAAGCTTTGGCATGCATGCTTTCCAAATTTTGCTAGTTTGCTACACCTGAAGAAATCTGAAATGATGTCCTCTTTGCCCAAACTTGAGGCACTTGGAAAACATGTTTGTGAAGGTTGCATTTTGGGTAAAATGCAGCGTTCGTCCTTTCCAAAAGATGGTTCAGTTCGGGCTACTCAGAAATTGCAGCTTGTACATAGTGATGTATGTGGTCGTATGCAGACACCTTCTTTTGGGAATTATCTTTACTTTGTGATTTTCATCGATGATTTTTCTAGGCATGCATGGGTATATCCATTGAAGGCAAAATCCGAAGAGTTCATGTGCTTCAAACAGTTTTTGGTTTTGGCTGAAAATCTATCAACATGTAAAATGGGCACCCTCCGTTCTGATCGAGGGGGGGAATATATGTCTTCTGATTTTAATGCATTTTTGGCTGAACGTGGGATAAAACACCAGTGTACAGTGTCATATACACCTCAATAGAATGGAGTTGCTGAACGAAAGAACATGTCACTCATGGAGATGGCGAGGTGTATGATCAAGAGTCAAGCTTTACCACATAGTTTCTGGCTTGAGGCTGTCATGTGTGCAGCATATGTACTGAATAGGTGTCCCACTAAAACATTGTAGTCTATCACTCCATATGAGGCTTGGCATGACCGCAAGCCATTTGTTGCTCATCTACATGTTTTTGGTTGTTTGGCATATGCATTAGTGCCTGAACAACATCGCAGAAAATTGGATGATAAAGTAGTAAATGTATTTTTGTTGGGTACAATTCTGAAAGTAAAGGGTATCGTCTGTATCATCCACAGACTAAACGCATTCTGGTTAGCCGTGATGTTGTTTTTGTGGAAGATGTTATTCAGCCATTGCTTTCATGTACCAAGGAGACATCTGTTAGCTCCAAAGACATGTATGATACTTTGCTTCCTCTTTTTACAGGTGGATAGTCTAGTGCTGGTCCTAATGAGGCAACTTCTCAGCCTTTGCAGGTTTCATGTGATGATGCAGATAATTCCATTTCTGATGCAGATGTACATGATGCACTTATTGATGAGAGAGTTGATATTGAGCAGGCAAGAACTATGCCAAAATGGCTTGTGCAGACTTTGCGTGACAGCAAATTAGATGCACCTCTGTCATATCGTACTCGTTCAGGCTCTCATAGTGCCTCTTTTGCATCAGATTGCTATGCTACGGCTGCATCTAGTCTCTGTGATGACAATGAGCCTATTTCGTTTGATGAAGCACAAAATTCAGAAAATTGGATGGCTACTATGCAATCTGAATATGATGCTATAATGAAGAATGGTACTTGGTCTTTATGTGACTTGCCTCCTGGCAAGAAGGCCATTGGCACTAAGTGGGTATACAAGCTAAAGCGTAAATCAGATGGTACAGTTGACAGGTATAAGGTTAGGCTTGTTGCAAAGGGTTATGCATATGAAATAGGCATTGATTTTGATGAGACCTTTGCACCTACTTGCCGAATGACTACAGTTCATAGCATCTGTGCACTTGAAGCTCATCATGGTTGGAATGTACATCAGTTGGACATTAAAACAGCGTTCTGAATGGTGACTTGCATGAAGAAGTGTATGTTTTTTAGCCCCGTGGCTTTGTGCAAAAAGGGCATAAAAAACCAGGTATGCAGATTAAAGAAGGCGATATATGGTTTAAAGTAAGCACCATGTGCTTGGTATGAGAAGATACATGCCTATCTAATTGCACATGGTTTTGAGAATAGTCCAACTAAAAGCACCTTTTATGTTAAGCGTGCTAATGATGTGCTTCTGATCATTGTTTTCTATGTTGACGACATGCTGCTCACTGGTCCTATTGAGAAGCAAATTGCTGATTTTAAGGCTGATTTGCATGCCTCATTTGAGATGTCTGATTTGGGGCATTTGCATCACTATTTGGGCATTCAGTTTATGCAAGTTGATGGAGGAATGGCATTGTGTCAAATGAAATATATTGACACATTATTGCAGTGTTTTGGCCTTGAAGACTATAAGCCTACTGCCACTCCTATGGAGACAGGTTTATGATTGAGTTTTCATGATGCTGGAGATGCATTTGATGCTGTTCTCTATCAGCAGGCTTTTTTTTTTTTCATTTCATTATCCTTCGTGTAATTTCAAAGCTTAATTGATATCTATAAATATACTAATACCTGACATCATAACAATAATAGTATTACTCAAATACTTAACTTCTTTTCTTTGTAGTTATTATAATATTACAAATATCTTCAAATCCAATTTCCTTTTTTTATAATCAATAAAGAGTTTTTAATGATGATACTCCCTCTAGCAAGAAAATCCAATTACAAAAGTATTTAATAATTTCAAAAACCTTGCCTACACTTTGAAAAGACCATCACTACAAAGAAAGACCGCAAACAAAAGTTTTGCTATAAAGCAAAGAAGGAAACAAATATAATTGAGAAAATTCAAAACAATGAGACTAAAATCACTACAAGTCATGTAAAGAATGATTGTATGCATATCATGATTATCTTGATCCGTACTAACGAGGGCAGTATCCAAATGACGAGGGTAGCCATGTTTTTCAATCATCATGTCCCAGATTAAGAAAAAGAATGCTAGAATTCTAATCATTGTATTCTTTTTGTAAGTTGGGAACCTTAGGTCTTTTTATGTGGGAATACCCTTCACTGGAATATTAAAAGTTATGTCCAATCAATGAGAACAAGACTGCTGAAACTCCCACATTAGAAAGTGGATTGTGCTGCCAATTTTTGGCAAAATTTTGAATACATACGTAATGATAAACTTCTAATAAAACCCTTAACTTTTAGGAAGAGTAGAAAGTTGCCTAATTTTAGCAAGCTATCCATGTATTTGGAAACATCTGGTGCACAAAAAGATAAAGGGATGTATGAACATGTGTGTACTGGCAGTGACGCACTTAGATTTTCCATCAGCAGATGCAGCACTTAGATTTTCCATCAGCAGATGCACTTATCACATGTAAGATATATACCATATTCAGTCTGGTGCAGCTTCAGTTGTGTATTACAAGACAAGGTTCTTATCATGCAAAATCTTCAGCTGCAGCTTCTCACCATGTAAATTTGTCAATTGCAACTTCTCGTCAAGTGTACTCTCTTTTGGGATGACTACTACTACTTCATTTATGTATATACAGCTGCTGGCTATTGATATTCACATTTTTTATATGAAATTCTATTATTCACCTTTTATATAATCAAAATTTCAGATTTATCTTCTAAAATCTCTTCATGGTTTATCTTTATCTTCTAAAACTTCTTCATGTTCTGTTGTGTTACTTAAGGTGTGTCATTTGCTCTTTGATAAAACGTTCATTCTACTGGTCATAAATTGTTTTTCAAGAGCACAAAAGCCAACAGGCAATGGTAGCGATCCTGTGCAGATGTGCAACTTGATATGATTAAGCACTTCATGCACTTCATGGTTGTCGTTTCAGGTTATTATGCAGATTTTGTTTGTATATGCATAACATGGCTAGACCAAGCACTTAAGTTTAAAAGCAAACTCCATGGGGTAGCTGCACGTAAACAAGGGATTCAAAATTTGATAGAGTCAAATATGCATGTCTACATTGAAAAATCTGAATTCTAATTTTTCAATGAGAGATTCAAAGATATTAACTCATTAGAAAGTTGTGTTCCTTCTCTGAATTATGCATACAGAATCAAAGGATTGCAAATGTCTGATACTGGAGAGAATTCTTGATTTTTTGTGATCTCGTAAGAAAGCAAATATGAATTTCTATCATCAGCAGTACCAAATCCCAATCTGAAAAAAGGTGTTAAAATCTGAGCCCATTGGGATTTTGGATTAGTAGTACATACACAGGGATTCGTAGGACCTCTCAGGAACCATTACAAAGATGCAAGTAAAAAAGGTCAGTTCAGAGATTATTCTCATTTTTCAAATTGGTATCAAGGTTCATCAGACACATGTAGTTTGAGAATATCATCCAGCTTAATATCTGCTATATCTTTCCGGATCAGTGATGGACCTTCTGGAGCCAGCTTATCCCCACTAAGAGTCGTCGTTACAACAATGCATCTGTAATAAAGAGGGGCGAATATCAGACTGGCTAAGTAACTGGCAAGAGGCTCTAACTAAAATGCAAATTTTGTACTTCAGGGTGACTGGCTACCTCATCCCTGCTGCATTAGCAGCTTGAAGACCTGCTAAAGCATCCTCCACAACTACACACTGCAACAAAAGTGTATACATAGGACATAAGCTTACATCATAAGTTATCTAAATCCAGATAAAGCAAGTACCTCTCTTGTTGCAACATCAAGTGCTTTTGCAGCTGCAAGAAAGATGTCAGGAGCTGGCTTGAGATTTTTGAATGCATCTGCTGACACAATGGCGTCGAACCTGTGTAAACAAATTTTTATTATATTTTCTATAGCTAAGATACTATGAATAGTACAAGATAAAATGGGTGAATAAAACAGCAATTTTTGCTTGATTGTCAACTTGGTAGTGGAAAACAGTTACAGGATGTATTAAAAAAAGAATTTACACAGAAAAAGGTAGTCCAGCTGCTGCTAAGTTAGCATCAATCTTTAACCGATCTGCACTAGAAGCAAGTGCCACCTTTAGTCCTGCAGCTTTGCACTGAACTAGCATAGTGTGAGAATGTTTCAGACACAACAGAATCATATAGTAACTTTCTGCAGAGCTTCAAATATTCAATGCTTGAAATGAAAGATCCATAGCAAGAAATTTATCAGGTACCTGCATAATAAGGTCAAGAGCCCCAGGAAATCCAAGACCAGAGTTGGGTTTGGCATACTGCTCACATAGGACATCAATAACTGAGCTTTATAGAACCAGACTTAGAGCACAACAAAAGTTCACAAAAGTTGTCCCCCAATCATAACCACCAAAAAATTGAATCGAAATGTATGAAATTTTGGAATCATGTTGAAACTTGATCTAGTCAAGTTGAACAATTATTGATAAAATTTCTGTCGAAATATAAAACTCTTGAAAGCATATAAAAATGAACAATGACACATAAGAAGCTTTATTAGCAAGACCTTTTCCAAATATATCTGGAAGAAACGCGATTTTGCAGAAGCAACATCAAAGTCTTTCACTCCATAAACCCTGGCTACACCTCCCAAAAAATTTGCTTCACCTGATAACAGAAAAACAAAGTTAATGTATAAAACAAATTAAGGTAGCAAAACTACAGAAAACTCATGCAACATACCAGACAACTTTATAATTGATTACATGCGAGCTAGATTTATACAACAGTTCAGTACATATTTTGATTGAGCCATAAGTGTCAAACATTGTATAGAATGCTATGCGCAAACAAACTGCAGCATTACTGAGCATGACCAAAAACTCATTTCAAATCAGTTTGAATCTGCTTACTTTGAATGATCGAACCTCATGAACAGCATATGTCAGGAGCATACAGTATAATATTCACGAACTCGATAACTACATCGAAGTGCAAGGGCTGTTAAATTAGAGTGGGATCTGTTGGATTCTTACTGGTGTTGAAATAATGTAACTCTCCCCGACTTGCTCAAAACAATTGAGACCAACACATGCAAGACAATGTGTCGAATAAATTAATCAATAACTGAATCTAAGTACACATAGCTTAACTGATTACAAGAGATATGCGAATTATACAAGATACATGAGCAATTGGTCATAAGCTGAGAACAAAGATGACTGAAGCTGATGATGGAACTCCTAATTGATGGCGATCTGCTACATACTTCATGTAAGAACAAACCACCAGCAGCAAGAGGATCTTGACATCAGATCTTCTCATGAACATTCTTGAAACTTGATTCAAACTATGGAGATATGAACCAGAATCCCTTCTTGTTTAGCCTTCTAATATCATGATGTTTTTGCTTTGCAAACTTGAAAAGTATGCTTTATTATCTAAAAGCAAAAATGACCAATAAAGGTTTGTATGGCTAAAACAATAGGAAATCAAGGTAAAGCTAGAACGATAAGGATTTTCTATGTGAGAAATTAAGAAGATCAGCATGGAATTACCATAGCACATAAAGAATCTACAAGATATACAAGCTGTAGCCTGTCCATAATTCCACAATCTCCAGCACTGAAGATGACCTCCTCCAAATAGATAAGCTCCAAGCTGCTGCACACCTTGTAGATGGTGAAGAACACACAACTCCACCTCTACAAGTTGAACAGACCACCTCCTTCAACACAAGCTCAAGAAGAACTCCAAGAAGTGATGGAACTATGGAGTCCAAGACCTCCTCTTTATATAGAGCATCATAACCAAGCTTTTCAAGTCTCAAAAATCACAAAAATCTGCTTTTTGTAATTCACGGCGAGATTTCTACCACAAATTACAAAAACCCTGATTTGATATTTTTTTATGAATTTTGTGTCGTGTGCTTATAATAGCCATTGGATACGGAATTCAAGATTTAACCACAAATTGACATGTAGCACATTTGCTTTTCACACATAATTGCTAGTTAGGGTTTGACTTTTGATGCTTATATATTTGTCAAATACCCCCCCCCCAAGTATTATATATTAACGGATAGCTCTTTAGGAGTACAATCACATTATATAATAATAATTTTGACCGCAGTTTTACCATTTCCAAAAAATGATCACATTTTTTACCATTTTCAAGACCAATTGTATTAGCCTACAAGTGGGGTTCCTATTGGAATCTTGTCTCAATGACATATTTTTCCAAAAATTGCCTCGTAACCTGACACTAGGGGAATATGTCACGTAAGTGTATTTGTTATTTGTGGTTATTTAGGCACCTCTAATTTTTCACATATCATGCAAAGTATCCTACATGCACATACAAGGACCTTTGTCGTGAAGAGCTCTCCCCCAACACATCACAAAGAGAACTCATGCATCTCCCCCACTCTTCCTCAACCAAGTACTCGTTGGAAGGATAGAGACACTACAAGATATCATGTTAGTATTAGGATATAGACCCATACATACTCCTAAGATTATCAAGATTGGCCAATCCTTTCATACCAAGGTCATATGTTGTCATCTATAGCTATTGTAAACACACATACAAGGTGTTATAAGTCCATATAAGGTTCTAAGTGTAGAGATAAAACCCCTCCTTGCTCACATAAGTCTTCATCCATGACCACCAAAATATTTTGCCAACTCCCAAATATGATCGAGTGACTAACCCAAAGGAGCAGAAGAAGGTTGACGAGTAATTTGAACATCAGAAGTACATAAGGTAGCAATCCTCTCCAATCTGCAAATCCATCAAATATAAATTGCTGCTATAATAATTGCCATCAGCCAAATTCTGATGTCACCCCTCCTCGAGTGTATAACTCTTCAACACTACAATCGGCGGCATCATCATAAAGACTATGCATCTGCATATCAAAGCTGAATATAAGGTTAAGCTTAAATTGCAACTTCCATGAAGCCTTAATTCTTCTACATGTGGCCAAATTCTCTATGTACTCTAAATTTTCCAACTCTGATACCAATTGTCCCGCAATCAATATAGAGACAAAGAGAAAATAGAGACAAGATAGAGAATAGCAATACATGAGAGAGATGAAAGGAGCCATGCTTCCGATATATTCATTATATTCCATGTTGAAGTACATTAAGTTACAAGATAGAATAAAGAATCTGCAAAATACACAAGTTGTCCATAACTCCACAATCTCCAAAGCTGAAGATGATTTCCTCTAAATAGATAAGCTCCAAGTTGTTGCACACCTTGTAGACGATGAAGAGCACACAACTCCACATCTCCAAGTTGAAGGGACCTCCTCCTCCAATACAAGCTCAATAACAACCCCAAGAAATGATGGAACTTTGAGTCCAAGACCTTCTCTTTATATAGAGCATAACAACCAAGCTTTTCAAGTCTCAAAAACCACCAAAAACTGATTTTCGTAATTTATGGCAGGATTTCTGCAACAAATTACAAAAACCCTGATTTGGGTATTTTTTTTATGAATTTCATGTGGTGGGATTATAATAGCTTTTGGATATTTAATTCAAGATTTAACCACAATTTGACATGTGGCACACTTGCTTTTCATATTTTGATTTTCTTTTCATACATAATCACTAATTAAGGTTTGACTTTTGATGTTTATATATTTATCAAATACCCAAGTGTTATATATTAACGGATAGCTCTCGAGTACTATGTTAGAACATATGTCATTGGGGCAACCTTCCACTAGAGACCCCATCTCCAAATTAATCAAAATTATCATGGAAAATGATCCCATTTTTCAGAAATGGTAAAAGTATGGTAAAAAACTATTATTACCTATTGTGATAGTACTCTTCAAGAGGTATACAATGGTGTATAACACGAGTTATTTGGCAACACAATAAAGGTCAAAAACCAAACCCTAATTTCAGATTATGTGTGAAAAGCACTCTCAAAAGTGAGAAGCAATTCGTACACATGTCAAGGTCTTGTTAAAGACATAAAATTTGATCCAATGATCTATATAACATGATACTTGGCACGTGAAAATTCATTTTTAAAAACACTCAAATTACGGTTTCTATAATTTGCGACGAAAATTCTGCAGAAATTACAAAGAACAGGTTTTTAGCTTTTTGGTGTCTTTAAAGCAAGTGATTGACGGAGTATATAAAGAACATGTATTGGCACTTATTTCTATCATGTCTTGGAGATGTTCTTCATGTGCTAGCTTGGAGAATGGGTTCCCTTAAACTTGGAGAGATGGAAGTGTGTTTTCTTCATCATCTACAAAGTGTGCAATAGCTTGGAGCTTATCTATTTGGAGGAGATCATTGTCCAATTAGAGATTGTAAAGTTATGGACAGCTTGTATTGTTGGGGATAAAGGTCCCAAGGACTCTCCTTTTGTATATTTTGACCCTTCCACGTGAAAGCTCTCTTCGAGAGCTTTCCAGACATATTTTTGTTGTATTTTTTGGACCCCAAATTGGGGAGTTATAGGCATTTACATTATTTTTATGACTTTTGGTCATTGGCCATGTGTGAACATGCCCAAATGACCTAAAAGTCACTTATCAATAAGACTTGGTCTCAAATCTCTCATAACTTGATTGGGACTTCTTCAACTTCAGCTTCTCCATCTTCTTCTCCAAATTTCTGCGCAGGTTTCTCTCTCTACTTTCTCTCTCCTCACGCAGCAGCCCACTCCCTTGGTGTTTGGAGCAACCGAGCACACCACGACGTAGCTCTCCGCGGCCTCTTTCAACTGGTATCAGAGCTTTGAGCTGTTCCATCGCGACAAAGTTGCTCAAACTGTTTTTCTACTTCAGCCTATGTTGAGCTTAAGGTGTTTTCTTGCATTTGGGAGAATTTCATCGCGAAAAACCTTCTTTTTCGCGATAAAAGGGATGTTTTTGGAGGATTACTTCATCCCGAAGCAAAGCTGAAGCAAATTTTGTGCTTTTTAAAGAGTTTCATCGCGAAGAATCTCTTCTATTCTTCTTTTTGTATCCCCACAGGTCTTTTTCAGCATCCACATTGCTGATTTTTTCATCTACAGGTCTTTTGTGGCAGAAATTCTCTCATTTTTCAAGTGGGAGGACATGCACAAAGATTGAGGAAGTGCATACTTGCTGGAAACTTATTACAGTAGGTCATTTCTCTGATTTTACAGGTCATATTGCTGCAAAAATTGGGGCTTTTGTGAAAACAAGCACCCATTGCCTTGGTTTTACATCTATGTATGCCTTTTATGGTTGAAAAACAACAAATTTGTTGTTTTTGATGCAATTACAGCTTGCTGGAATTTTTTGAAATTTTCTGCAGAAAATTTCAGAAATTGTTTTTTGCAAGTTTTGAGCAGTTTTTGGGCTTAATTTCTCAGCTATAGTCTCCTAAGGTAATTGCGCACAGGACAGCAGGTGAATTTTACCTTTTTGGTGAAATTTTGAAGCTCTTAGTGTGCAAACATGGCCTCTACCTCCTCTGATGTCAAAAGCTTGTTTGAGATCAAGAGATTTGAAGGTAATGGTTTCGATTTGTGGAAAGAGAGAATGTTGGGCATCCTCTTTCTTAAAGATTGTGAAGGGGCTCTTGAGGAAGTCAAGCCTGAAGATATGACAGATGCAGCATGGATGAACCTAAACAAGAAGGCCATCACTTACATCAAGATGGCTGTATCATATGAAATATTAGTGGATTTGAAAGGCCTTACAACTGCTTTTGAGGTATGGGAGAAGCTGAAAGCCACTTATGAAAATACCACGCCTGTAAATCAAGTGCATCTTATGCGTAAGCTAGTGTGTATGCAGCTTGATGAGTCAAAAAGTGCGGCTGAGCACTTATCTTTGTTTACAGGTACTCTTTCACAATTGCATGACTCTGGATTACCTCCATTTGATGATAAGCTTAAGGCCATCTTCTTGTTGATGACCTTACCTGATTCGTGGGAAACATTGGTTGTTTCACTTTCGAATAGCCCCAGTCTTACCTTTGATGGTGTAAGGGGTTCTATTTTGAATGAGGAAATCAGGAGGAAAGCTAGTGGAGAGGGCAGTGGTTCAGCCAATGTGGCTAGAGGAAGAACAGAAAAGAAAAGTGGAAATGTACAGAGGAACAGGAGCAAAAGCAAAGGCAAGGCTGAAGTGACTTGTTATCAATGTGGTAGGAAAGGTCACAAGAAGCCTGATTGCAGATTGTATAAAGCTGAACTAGAAAGAAAGAAGAACACAGGTGACAGGAAGAAAAAGGACACCAAGAATGAAGCACATGATACCTCAAAGGACAAAGACAAAGAGAAGGCCAATGTGGCCTCTAGTGTCATCATTGAGGAGCTATCAGATGCAGAAGATATACTTTGTGCTACTATGGAAGCAGAGCATGCTGAAGTTATTGATCCTTCTATTAATATTCATGCACAAGATATGCAGATCACAAAGAGGGATTTGATTGATGCCTTGCTTACTGTGAATGATGCTTTGTCACAAACATGGATTGTAGATTCAGGTGCATCGTTTCATGTAACTCCTATTAAGGAGTGTTTCACTACCTTTCATGCAGGCAGCCATGGACATGTATATCTTGGAAATAACCATGCTTGTTCAATTGAAGGTATTGGCACAGTGCATCTCACAGTGGATGGTACCAATGAGCTGGTTTTGCATGATGTAAGGTATGTACCAAGCATCAAGAAAAGCTTATTGTCTGTTGGGCAAATGGATATGCATGGATATAGTACCCTCTTTGAGAAGGGGTCATGGAAGCTTATCAAAGGCTCTAGGCTGATTGTTAAAGGTACAAAGAAAGGGACTCTTTATTGCTTGCATGGTAAAGCCTTGCTGGGCAAGTTTATTGCTTTGGCTGAAATCCATTCACATATGGAATTATGGCATAAAAGGCTTGGTCACATGAGTCAAAAAGGCCTTGATAAACTATGTAATTTGGACAAGTTTGATGCTAAAGGCTCAAAACTTGATTTTTGTAATGAATGCCAATATGGTAAGCAAGTAAAGAATTCTTACTACTCTGGTGTCTCTCGTAAGTCTAATGTGCTTGATCTTGTTCATTCTGATGTTTGTAGCATGCCCACAAAATCTATGGGGGGTGCTCTTTACTTTGTTTCTTTTGTAGATGATTACTCTAGGAAGCTTTGGGTATATTTGTTAAAATCTAAAGATGAAGCCTTTGCTGCATTTAAGAAATTTCATGCATTTGTGACCACTCAAACAGGTAGAAAGCTGAAATGCTTACGTACAGATAATGGGGGTGAGTTTACAAGTGCTGAATTCAATAGATTTTGTGAAAATCTTGGTATTAAGAGGGAGCTAACAGTCCCATACAGCCCCTCTTCCAACGGTGTGGCTGAAAGGTATAATAGGACTTTATGTGAGAGGGTGAGATGCATGCTGTCCACAGCTAATCTCCCTCATGGATTTTGGGGAGAGGCTTTGAAAACTGCAGTTCATGTTTGCAATCGATCCCCTCATATGTCCTTAAAAGGTGGCATTCCAGAAGAGGTTTGGTCTGGCAAACCAGCTTCATATGACCACCTACGCATCTTTGGTTGCGATGCTTTTGTGCATATAAGGCCTGAGTTGAGAAGCAAGTTAGATGCAAAGTCCATGAAAGGAATCTTCATGGGTTATGGAGATGAAGGTGAAATGGGCTACAGGATTTGGCTACCTCAACTCAAGAAGGTAATACGCAGCCGAGATGTTGTATTTAACGAGGCAAGGCTGCTCAAAAACAATTGTGCCTCTAAAGATGACCATAAAAGAGTCAAATTTCAGCATGTACAGCCACCAGTTAAATCTGATATGGACCCTCGGGATGCACCACATATGGCTGGAAATGACAATGAGCCCGTGGTTATTGAGCCAGATGATGCTGGACAGCAAAATGATGCTCCTGAAGGGCATATGCAGCCACCTATTCATGCTGAAAACAGGGCTGGAAATGATGTACAGCAGCTTGTTAACAATGAAGAAGTTAATGTACCTCCTGATGTAGATCCATTGCCTGGTAATGTTGATCATTGGGTAAGAAGATCTATACGTCCTAGGAGGCGAGTGAATAGATATGATCCCTCTATACATTATATTATGTTATCAGATGAGGGTGAGCCTCTTACTTATAAAGAGGCAAAGCTATGTGAGCACAAGAAGAAGTGGGAGTTAGCCATGCAGGAAGAGATAAAGGCCTTGCATGCAAATGATACTTGGGATTTGGTTGAGTTACCCAAAGGAAGGAAAGCCATTCCAAACAAGTGGGTGTACAAAATCAAAACTGTTGATGGCAAACCCAAGTATAAGGCAAGGCTGGTTGCTAAGGGATATGCCCAAAAAGAGGGCATTGATTTCCAAGAAGTGTTCTCTCCAGTGGTGAAAATGACCACTTTACGTGTGTTGTTTGCTCTCACAGCTGCCTTGGATTTGGAATTATTCCAAATGGATGTTAAAACAGCCTTTTTGCATGGTGATTTAGATGAAGAGCTGTACATGAAACAGCCAGAAGGATATGCCATTCCTGGAAAAGAGCATCTGGTATGCAAACTGAAAAGGAGCTTGTATGGGCTGAAACAGGCCCCCAGACAATGGTATAAGAAGTTTGATGCATTTATGCTCAAACATGGGTTTAAAAGAAGCCATGCAGATCATTGTTTGTACACGAAAAAGGATGAAGATGGCAGCCCAATTATTCTTGTACTGTATGTAGATGATATGCTGCTGGCTGGGAAGAAAAAGAGCACTCTGAATGCTCTAAAACAGCAGCTGAACTCTGCATTCTCAATGAAAGACCTTGGGGAAGCTGAGCATATTCTTGGTATGCGTATAAAAAGGGATAGACAGAAGCATACTTTGCAGGTATCCCAAGAAAAGTACATTGAAAAAGTGCTGGACAGATTTAATGTGGCTGATGCTAAGCCTCTTGGAGTGCCATTGCAGCCACATGTTAAGCTTTCCAAGGATGACTGTCCCAAAAATGATGATGCAGCCAGTTACATGAAGAGTGTTCCATATGCATCAGCTTGTGGTTCACTTATGTATGCTATGGTTGCCACTCGGCCAGACATTGCTCATGCAGTGGGAGTTGTTAGCAGGTTCATGGCTAATCCTGGTAGAGCTCATTGGGAGGCAGTCAAATCTATCTTGAGATATTTGAAAGGGACCAAAAGTAAATGCTTATGTTATGGAAAGGGTCCATTGGAGTTAAAAGGATTTTGTGATTCAGACATGGAAGGTGATGTGGACACGCGCAAGTCCACAAGTGGCTATGTATACATCCTTGCAGGTGGAGCTATTTCATGGTGCTCTAGACTTCAGAGGATAGTTGCACTATCTACTACAGAGGCTGAATATATTTCAGCCACAGAGGCTTCCAAAGAAGCCATTTGGTTAGCTCGGCTCTGCAGTGAGTTTGGGATGCTTGAAAAGGCACCTCTTCTTGGATGCGATAGCCAGAGTGCCATATGTTTGGCAAAGAATGCCATGTTTCATGCTCGCACAAAGCATATTGATGTGAGATATCACTTCATCAGAGAGGTGTTAGAGGATGGCCTGATCACTTTGATCAAGGTCAATACTTCACAGAATCCTGCAGATGCTCTCACGAAGTGTCTACCCAAGGCACAACATCAGCTATGTATACAGATGGTGGGAGTTACTTAGCTTAAAGGAGCCTCCTTGGTCCTTTAAGTGGGAGGTTGTTGGGGATAAAGGTCCCAAGGACTCTCCTTTTGTATATTTTGACCCTTCCATGTGAAAGCTCTCTTCGAGAGCTTTCCAGACATATTTTTGTTGTATTTTTTGGACCCCAAATTGGAGTTATAGGCATTTACATTATTTTTATGACTTTTGGTCATTGGCCATGTGTGAACATGCCCAAATGACCTAAAAGTCACTTATCAATAAGACTTGGTCCCAAATCTCTCATAACTTGATTGGGACTTCTTCAACTTCAGCTTCTCCATCTTCTTCTCCAAATTTCTGCGCAGGTTTCTCTCTCTACTTTCTCTCTCCTCACGCAGGAGCCCACTCCCTTGGTGTTTGGAGCAACCGAGCACACCACGACGTAGCTCTCCGCGGCCTCTTTCAACTGCATGTCCTCTCTTGCATATTCTCTATGCTATTTGTAACTTCATGTACATGTAATAAATATATTTGGAGCTTGGCTCCTTTCATCTCTCTCATGTATTGTCTATTCTACATCTTGTCTATATTTGGACTTGTAAATCTTCTTATCCAATGATCCAGGATTCTTCTCAAGGTATTGGCATGGTTTCCTTCATGAAAAGTAGAAAACATTCCTTAATTGGAGTGACATGAAATAATTCACCTCAATCCATAATCCAAGTCTAATATAATGCATCATTTATAGTAAGCATTGAGCAAGGCATCAATTAGATTATTTTTCATGATCTAAATATCTTTTGTAGCTTTACTCCTCTTTCTTTGCATGCTTGCTTCTTACTTCTTTGTCCTTCCTTTTACCATGTTGGCTGAACTGCCTCCCTCTTCACTAGCTTTCCTCTTGATTTTCTTGATGAGGATAGAACCCCTACACTATTAAATGTGAGATTGGTGTTATTGGGTAATGCTCAAGCAAGAATCTCACAAGACTTGGGCAATGTCATCAACAAGAAAATTACCTTTTGCTTATCATCAAAAGCTAGTAGACCTGAATCTTGGAGTTGAGAGAGGGTACCTCTAAACAATGGCAAATGCTCAACTCCACTTTTAGACTCATCGAGTTGCATATTGAAGTAGTGCTTTCATTATAGCTTTCAGTTTTCCCCACACTTCATAAGCAATGTTGACTCCCTTCCAATGCACCAAAATCTCATCACATATAGTCATCTAAATGTATGTGATGGTTTTCTTGTTGAGATTACTCCAAGTTGCATTTGTCATTCCCTCTGGTTTAGTTTGTGTGAGAGCCTCTTCCTTGTGATTTTTTCCTTTTACAGCTCAAAACCACTTCCTTCAAACATTTTTATTCAAAAACTTTGTTCACTTTTGAAGAGGAAGCTTCCATTTTGCATCTATTTTGGTGTCAAAGAGAAGAATAGAGGAAAAATGGTAAAAAAATTCAAAACCCTCAAATCTGAAATTTCTCCCAAAATTAAAATCATTTTTTTGTTGTTTTGACCATAGAAGGCACACATAAAACAAGGAGAAGGTTGTAACGGGCTTCAAATTGTAAAATCATCAATTTACGTCACTGAAATAAACTTAAATAGGACCTTTCCAGCCCAAAAAGGCTTGTTGTAATTCAATTTCAAACAAATAATGATTTCCGTAGCAAATCATACACTCCCACTCAAAATGAGATTATTAAACTCAAAATGAGAATATTAAACTCAAAATGAGAGTATAAGCTGCAATAATGACATGCAGCATGTAATTTCAACAAATATGATGTTGAAGTCCAGCTATGCAAGAAGTTTTAAACCTGAAAATGAAAGTTTTTCACCAATAGTCTTCCAAAAACCTTTAGTCTATATGAAACTTTTTCATATAGACTAAGGTTTTCTTGCAAACAAGAACTTTATCGCGAAAAGTGAAGGTTCTTCGCAATGAAAATCTCCCAAATGCCTTCAAATCAGCATAGACTGAAGTAAAAAGACATTTGCAACAACTTTGTTGCAATGAATGTCCTCAAGAATCTGATACCAATTGAAAAAGGGAATGGAGAGCTACAATATGATGTGCTCAGTTGCTCCAAACACAAAGGGGATGAACTGATGCATGACAAAAGAGAAAGTAGAGAGAGAAAGCTTCTTGGGGAGAAAAATGAAAGAGTGGATGAAGAAGACATACATAAAAATTTCTGAAAGTCCTTACCTTGAAATCTGAGATAGGACATTGATTTTATTAAAATGAAGACTTTGATCACTTGGCCAAATGTGATCAGGCCAAAGTGATCATAAGTCATTAAAAAACATACAAATGCCTACATCTCCCTTGGGGGGCAACAAATATAATAGAAGTACATTCAGAAAGCTCTCGAAGAGAGCTATCAGTTGAAAGGGTCAAAATATACATAGAGAGAGTCCTTGAGGTCTTTATCACAAACAACTCTCACACAATTCTTCCAAAGTTCTAGGCCTATATCTATTACACATCCCCCGATGGTGTCTTGACTCTCATTTGAGAGGCATGAGCAAAGCACAGGGCTGACCACATAAACCAAGTTTCAGCAACAGCAGACTATGGGAGGATCAGAATATGTAATACCCTAAGAGCTGGCACATGCTGACCAATGTATCCTTTCACGTCCATCCCCCACATATGCCCAGGATAGTGCTAGGTTATCCCATGCTGTTACCAATACAACTTCTATAGGATATATTTTCACCCTGTGTCCTACCATTTGTACATCTGAAAAAGTAGCATGTAGTATCCCAGCACATTTCTTTTTTCTTTCTGGATATGTTCTTCCTTTTTCTAGTTGATGAATGGGTTCACTTTGACCCTCTCTCTCTCTCTCTCTCTCTCTCTCTCTCTCTCTCTCTCTCTCTCTCTCTCTCTCTCTCTCTCTCTCTCTCTCTCTCTCTCTCTCTCTCTCTCTCTCTCTCTCTCTCTCTCTCTACCATTTGTACATCTGAAAAAGTAGCATGTAGTATCCCAGCACATTTCTTTTTCCTTTCTGGATATGTTCTTCCTTTTCCTAGTTGATGAATGGGTTCACTTTGACCCCCCCCCCCTTCTCTCTCTCTCTCTCTCTCTCTCTCTCTCTCTCTCTCTCTCTCTCTCTCTCTCTCTCTCTCTCTCTCTCTCTCTCTCTCTCTCTCTCTCTCTCTCTCTCTCTCTCTCTCTCTCTCTCTCTCTCTCTCTCTCTCTCTCTCTCTCTCTCTCTCTCTCTCTCTCTCTCTCTCTCTCTCTCTCTCTCTCTATCTATCTATCTATCTATCTATCTATCTATCTATCTATCTATCTATCTATCTATCTATCTATCTATCTATCTATCTATCTATCTATATATATATATATATATATATATATATATATATATATATATATATATATATATATATATATATACACACACACACATATATATTTATATATATATATATTTATATATTTATAGTGTTCGAAGAGCCAGAGTTCCCTCTCCACCGCGAAGCAGCCCCAAGCAAGCTCTAAGGGTATCAAAGACGCCACCGAAGCTTTATAAATGCAGACTTATTATTTAGTAACCCCTGGAAGAGAATGATAAATGAAGAATCTTTCGCTAAACAAGCTGCCCCAATATAGACTGAACAATGGAATAAATAATCGAGAACACGATTGAAAATATTAATAATGACAATCATGTGAAAATATTTGCAAAAGCATCCTCTTGTCAATGAATAAAGCAAAACGAATAGCTCAGCCATTGCGAAAATATTGGCAGGAATATCGAGTTCACCCGGAAGGAAAACAGAAAGACCTACCAGTTCCCATGAAAGGAAAAAAGTCTTCTTCCGTAACCTTTACCCCCATTTCCGCAAAGAGGTCCACCGCGGCCAAACGGGATCGCTCCTCACTATTGCAAAGGACGCCATCCATGTCAAAAAGCACGGCAGATACTTTTTCTGCTGAGAGATTCCTTCCGTGGCCCTCCATGATGCTGGAGCCTGTTGAAGATGAAGCAGAGGAAGCAGCACAAATCAGTGAAATCGAAGAAATGCTACCAGAAGCCTCATGGCAGACCGAGAGACGAGGCAGTGGAATCTGCGGTGAGAGTGGAGACAGTTTCAGAAGAGCATGGCCTGAAACGGGAAATGGCACCTGCGAACGATTTAGAAGAGATGATGGACTATAAGACTGCATGGGAGTGGGGGAAAGAGCCATGGAGAGCTTTCTGCTCTCCTGTCACTATGCTCTCGTGGCTAACAATCATCCGTCGACAGCCGACGCACACTCGACGAACATTTTTGCCCATGGCGATAACCTCATCATCTCTCTCGTTCATGTTTTAAAAAATAAGAAGCAGAAAAAAAAAATTGACATTTTCATTCTTTCGGAGAAAGTTCGAGTTCAAGTCTTGGTTGGACATATTTATGAGTTCTTCAAAAGTTGAACATATTTATGAGTTTTTCAAAGATGGGTATTTCTATTTACGAAATTACTGATCATTTGTTCTTTTTTCTTGAAATGCAATAAAATCAAGTGATTGAGTTTAATGACTCCAAATAAATACCATGACCTTTTTATTCTTTTCTTTGCTTATGTGAAAGGCACTTTTAAAGGTTCATCGATTGTGCCATCTCTTTCTAAAGCCTACAACAAGGCTCTCCATTCTTGAGCCATGAGTGAAAGGGATGCAATGCGTTTATGTAGCAGGTCATGTGCTCTTGTAAACAAGTGGTCCACTTAGCTTAGTGGTTAAGTCTCAAGGGTGTGAAGGAGGAGGTCTTGGGTTCAACCCCCATGCCAAATATGGGGAGATTATTTTTCCCAAAGAGCTCTAGAGCCTTCTAGAAGCATCCACTTGAGTTAACTCAAGTTAACTGTGACACTTTGCACACATGCAATCACATGGCTGATACATGGATGGTTAGAATCCATCTGCCCAAGAAGGCAGTCTCCTAAAGAGAGCTATATATAGAGGCATCTGGTTGGAAGGAGAGCATATCTCTAGCACGTGGTGGTCATAATCTTCATTCTCTTGCATTGCTATGTAATAAAGTAAGTTTATGACCAAAGGGTCCAGCCGATTCAAACATTTGGTCACCTATGTGTATGAACAAAGCAGGTCATGTTGCTCTTGTAAACACATGATCCACTTAGCTTAGTGATTAAGTCTCAAGGGTGTGAAGGAGGAGGTCTTGGGCTCAACCCCCATGGGATACATGGGAAGATTATTTCTCCAAAGATCTCTAGAGCCTTCTAGAAGCATCCACTTGAGGTAACTCGAGTTAACAGGGACACTTGGCGCACATGCAATTACATTGCTAACACATAGATGGTTGGAATCCACCTACCTAAGAAAGTGCTCCCCTAGAGAGAGCTATATATAGAGGCATATGGTTGTGAGGAGGGTCATCTCTCTAGCACTTGGTGGTCGTAATCTTCATTCTTTTGCAGCCATATGAATGGAAACCTCAGCCCCTATCACATCCACTCACCTTCCCTCTTTCCTACCCCCTCCACCTCCCCTCCCCCGTCATATGCTGGATCACTAGAAATATTGCTCCCACTCCCCCTTGACATCCCTATCCCTCCATCATCATTCATCTACATCAATCTTGTCTTTGCACTATCTACCATGCGGAATGGATAATTCTCTCAAACAAATGCTCTCTATGTTAATCCAATTCAAATAAGAATATCAGTAATTGACTTGCCTCAATGCACCATTGCAAGTTCAAGTGACACTACGATCTTAGAAAAAAATGCTTGTTGGTGGAAAACGCTATGCTAAATGATAAATACACTACATTGAAAGAGCCCCACTAGGTTTTAGAGACACAAGCATAGGTTAACATGCAAGCCACAATACATTAGTTGGGGAGAGTAATGGAGGGAAACATAGTTATCCCTCAACCTGAGTCCATTGAAATGAAATCTAACTACGGCATATGAAGAGAATGCCCAATTGTAGAGGATTTAGAGGCATTACTAGATCCGTCCAAAACATCAATGGGCCCTACACATGAAGATAATTCTTGAAGATTGTACATCCTTTCTCGAGGCATAGGATTTGCAAATAGAGGAATTCAATGCTCTCAAGTCAGCATTCCCTGCACCAATACTAGCATTCCCTGCACCAATACTGCATCCCATAGCAACAGAGCCCCAGTGGACCTCCAAGTTGAGTTAGAATGGCTCCACGAACAACTAGCCATATTAGAAGCTAAGGTTATAGAGTATGAAGTAACATTATCCCTCGCCCATGAATGCCCCTCATTGCCACTAGAGCAACTAGCACCCAAAGAAATGTGTATTGTACCACCCATTCCTAGAGTAGAAGGAGAACAATATGACGAACAACAACTAGTAGCTAGATGTGTCACTAATGAGGGCAAAGAGGTGCATGAGCTCTTCTGCCCTAATCGGCTGAATGAGGTTGAAGAACTAAGACAAATGCACTTCGTATGCATGGAACTCTAGATGACTCTCCAAGATCATTTTGAAGAGTATATACTCAAATCCAAGTTCTTTCAAAGACTAACCAGTTCATGCATCATCCACACACAAGAGATTTAATGAAAGACATGTTTCATGCTGCTCAAGGTTTAAAATAGGTTTAAAATTAGAAGATCATAGAGATTGTGGGCATGCCATCAATGTTTCCAACACATTTCTTAATTGAATATTTACCTCCATGTGCTATGAGAGGCATTATTTTTCAACCCAATTGGACAAGTGATCATGTTAGATGATGTCCTAACATGTTCCATACTTTAGGCCACACTCCCTTGAATATTATTTACAACCTATCCCATTGCCCCATTCCCCACCAGAGAGTAGTGTACCCACTTGCTCTATTACCCATTCATCACATGACCATGAGCTAAATTGATTGTAGCTTGCATGTTAGAAACATTCTGATTTTGGGAAGATTGTCTCAATGATGTCCCTGATGCCGCATGCTAGATGATACCAAAGAATTTTCTATATGATGAAAGGTTTCTTAGAAATATTTAAGAAAGTGTTCTCCTGCATGTGCTCAATCTTTGAATTCAGAAATGATCATTTTTTCCACAAGCTTAATATGACACCCGATAACCAAAAGATCTACATTTTGCATTGCAAGATCTCATACCTCCCTGAATACTATAAGAAAACATTCCAAGATGCTTTTACAACAAAATTCTAAGAGTGTCACTCTGAGGTTTTCAATTCCCATCCCACAAATATGCTTCACCTCTTTGCATGTGAGTAAATACAAGATTCAAATCACCTAAAATTTTTAAAGGAGATGACCCCAAGAGCTAGTCTTTGGAAGATATTGGAATATGATTTAGCTCATGAATATCCACATTGATGAACACACAACTACCCTTAGCCTCCTCCAAAACTAAATTGATAATGTGCGCACAGAAGGGTGTGTTAGAGATGACAGATGCAAGAGGGAGGGAGTGTTGGTAAAAATGAATAATTAGGCCCAATCTCAATGAGCACAAGTCACCAAAAATTCATGGAAGTACCTATAGGAGCCCCAAAATTTTTCATATTATCCTTGTAATTTCCAGACTATGACTTTTATCACTTTTTTGTAGAAGAAAAACTAATTTTATAATCTCAACACCATTTGTGGAAGTTGAGGAGTCCTTAAGCTTAAGAAGCATTAGAAGAGCATATGTCTATTTGTTCATAGTTTTTGGAACTCATTTGTTCTCTCAAAAATAACTTACCAACCTATTTTTTAACTATGTTGGCCACTAGGATGAACCCAAAGCTAGTCAAAACGCTATAAAATAAAGCTTGCAGGCTCATTTTGAGAGGTTATCAAGTTGGAGAAAGGAAGAAAATGTCAAATTATTGCAACTATTTATTGAATTAATTCATGATTCCATTGTTCTACTCATTTTGTTCTTATGGGTGTGTGCGTATTCATTGCATGCTTATTCTTATTATGTGTGTGCTTTCACTCATTGCATGCTCGTGATTATGATACCATTCCCTTGGCCCCATGTTTGATAACTTAAGGCTAGGATTCTCTCCTCAATGTTGATATGTATCATCATTGTTCTTATTTGAGGTCTGCAATAAAGAGGTTATGAGCCGTCTAACATCTATTGAAATTCCTATAAGCTTGATGCCTTTGGAAAAGTGATGGCTATTGCTTAAGTGCAATACTTATTTGATTATCAAAGGGAAATTGTACAAGATGGGTCAAGGTGGTATATTGTGAAGGCATACAAATCCAAATGAAGTGATGGACATCCTAGAAGAGGTAGATGAAGAAGGATATCCACCAAGAAAGGTTTTAGCTCACAAGATCCTACACAAAGGAATTTGGTGACCAAGTGTATTTAAAAATGCAATGAAGGTTTCCAGAAGTAGGAAGCTCAAACAAGTTCCTAATTTTGATAATGAGGAAGACTTTCTACACGTTTCCTACAACTTGACTATTAGCTATGATCATTATGGGCTTAATGCATAGTTTGATACAGTGCTATTAGAGTAGCCCGAGTTGCATTGGCCTATGGAATTGAGGTCGTGGATCCATTTGAGTACATCATTTACTCTGATAAAGTATGTACAATCGCAAAGAAGAGAGAGCGCATTGGATCTCACATGGAGTGAATCACTTCAGTTGAAGACAAAAGAGAAGAAGTGCAGAGTATGATGTGGATCAAAAGGTAGAAGAAACAACTACGTGGGAATTGAGACAGAAGGACATAAGCCAAGGACCACTAGCTTTGTTATTCAAGGTGGAGCAAAACTTGTCAAAACTAATACCCAAGTGGAGTGGACCTTTCAAGGTAATAGAGCTTCTACCAAGAGTAGTGTAACTGACAAAATTGTAAGGGGAATTCTTCCCTTAGTGAACAGCTCATAGATCAAGCTCTTTTATACTTTAAAAATGGTTTTTCTCTATCGAAACATCGAGAGGCTAAACATGGTTTTGAAGTGGGGAAGTGTACTCTCTTAGTTTGTACTTACCATCTTAGTTATATGAGCTTGTACCCATTCCTTTCCTCTTATCCGTTTTTCTTCTTCCTCCTTTCTCATCCTTCTAACAATGAATTCAGAGCGTAGAACCTCCTTAAAATAGTGCAAAAGTGTGATATCTTAGAATATATAGGAAATAGGATAATTTTGAGTGCACAAATGCACTGAAAATGCTCAAAAAATCCTTTTATCAAATCCAAAACCACATTAATAAGACACCCTAACCTCAAGTTATGGATTTGAAAAGTTTTGAGCTTAGATGGTGCACCTATTTTTTGGAGGAGGTACTTTAGGATCTAGGTTTTAATCTAGTACATGAAAAAATTGGTCCAAATGTTGGGGAGAATCTAGGTTCTAATCTAGTACATGAAAAAATTGGTCCAAATGTTGGGGAGAAAATTAGAAAAGAAGGAAAATAAAAATAAATTCGCATCCTCCTCTTCCACTTATTCTTACAAAATGAAAGGAAAAAAAATTATTAAAAAGATGCATCATGCTTTCCTCCTCTTTCTCCCTCAATTTCTCAAGCAATCTATGGCATTTCCATGCATATGCGTAATAGTAAAAAATGTGAAAATAAAAAAATATCAAAACTAGCTCAAATGAAGTTGAAATTGGTCATATGAACAATCATTTTTGGAGCTTTTGGGCCTTCTTAACGAATAGGCATAGATGTTTTTGTTGATATATTTAGGTAGTGATGGGTGTAAACACAATGGGACTGCCAAGGCACTTTTTTCCCTCTTTAGGAGGTTTTCCCCCCTGGCTTGTATATATGCCTATAGCCCTAACAAGTTACTTATATTTATACATTCTAGTGGTAATACATTCAATATTGTGTGTTGTGATCTAAGCTTCTTCTTCTTCCTTGTGTTGTTTGCGTGCTTCCGCAGACCTCGAACTCCAACAATTGGTATCAGAGAAGGTCATCGCTTCATCTACGCCGTTGTCGACACCCCTCCGATCACAGTCTCAGAATCGCACAAAATTTGGTGAGCATATTTAGGGAAATTTTGTCTTTTTGTGCCAAAGATATATACAGGTTATAGTTTGCCAATATAAGCATCTCAAAGTCTGCTACAAGTTTAGAACTCGATAGGGTAATTCTGTTCAACTTTTTGAGATACAATCATTTTTTTGCATCAGGGTATTTCAGTCAGTGGCCATGGTTGAAAGTAGTGATGTATTCTGTATGTTGATTGTTGAGGATAAGTTGGATAGTACCAATTACCCATTATGGTCTTATATGACACGTCATGTATTTGTTTCAAAAGGACTGTGGAATATTGTGCAGGGTGTTGAAAAACATCCTATTACACTTGCAAACATAATTGTTGAAGGTGATGCAAATGGCATTAAAGATAGTGATATTCTTCATGTTCTTATTTATGTTTCGGTTCCTATTGCACCTACTACAAAGCAAATTTGTTAGGATAGCAGAGATGCTCAGGCACATGCATTGATAGCCTTGTCTTTCAAACGTGCCATTATTCCTCACATTCGCTCTTGTAGAATAGCTAAGATGCTTGGGATACACTTACCACTTTATATCATTCAAGGAATGAGGCTCATGTAGCTTACCTCCAAAAACAGTTGGAGAGTGAGCACATGAATGAAGGAGATTCCATGGACAATTTTTTGACAAAGATCAAAGATTTGAAGGAACAATTGATTTCCGTTGATGAAGTCTTACCTGTCAATTCATTTGTGCAGACTGTTCTAAATGGTCTTCCCAATTCATATCAAAGTTTTGCTTCTACTCTTTGTTTGATGATGAAAGGCAATTCAAATGCCTTAACATTTGAGGATTTAGTCTCTGTTCTGTTGCAGGAAGATCAGTCTAGGTAGACCAGGTCCATTATGCATGTTGTAGATCACGCTTTCCTAGCTAGTGAGAAGGGCAAAGGTAAATGGAGCTCTTCTACTAGTAAGCAAAAATTTTCTAATTCTGCACAATCAAAGAAGGATGATAGAGATGAGAAGAAAACAGAAAAGAAGAAATTCTTTTGCAAATTATGTACAGGAAATGATCATGTCATAAACATTTGTCCAAAATTGGTTGCTAAAGAGCCAAGGAAAAAAGAGGTTGGAATGGTTGTTGCAGAGGCCTCTACACCCAAAACAGAGTCTGCTAAACTTGTGTAGAATGAAGAATGGGCATTTACCACTATTTGCAGTTTTGACCCATCTTCTCATGAACAATGTATGCCTATAGTAGACTCAGATGTTTGGTACTTTGATAATGGGGAAACCAAACATATCACCTTGCAGCCCAATTTCTTCACTTCACTTGAGCTTGCCCCCACAGGGAATACTATCACATGTGCCAAAAACTCCTCTTATCATGTTATGGGAGTTGGTAAGATCATTCTAACTGCTATTGATGGTAGTTCTTTTACATTATCCGATGCTTTATTTGTGCGAGGGATCAAGAAAAGTCTATTATCAGTTTTAGCATTAGCCAAGATTCGCTTGGTCGTGAAATTTATTGATGACAGATGCACAGTTCATGATCTGTCAAACGGTGACATCGTTATTGCTTCTGGCATTTTATGTCATGGGATCTATAAGCTCATAGATTATGCAAAATCTGTGAATGATTCAACATGTGTAGTTCAAGATTCTCAGGCTATGTCAGCTACAAAGCTTTGACATGCACACTTTGGTCATCTAAATTTTGCTAGTTTGCTACACCTGCGAAAAGTTGAATTGGTGTCCTCTTTGCCCAAACTTGAGGCACATGGTAAACATGTACGTGAAGGCTATATTTTGGCCAAAATGCATCATTCCTCATTCCCAAAAGATGGTTCAATTCAAGCTACTTAGAAATTGCAGCTTGTTCGCAGTGAAGTATGTGATCCTATGCAAACACCCTCTTTTGGAAACTATCTTTACTTCTTGACTTTCATTGATGATTTTTCTAGGCATGCATGGGTATATCCATTGAAAGCAAAGTTTGAAGTGTTTATGTGCTTCAAACAGTTTCTAGTTTTGGTTGAAAATTTGTGAGCATGTAAAATGGGCACCCTCTATTCTGATCGAGGGGGGGGGTATATGTCTTCTCACTTTAGTGCATTTTTGGTTGAACGTGGGATAAAACATCAGTGTACAATGCCGTATACACCTCAAAAAAATGGATTTGTTGAAAGGAAGAACATGTCACGCATGGAGATGGCATGATGTATGGTCAAGAGTCAGGCTTTACCACACAATTCCTGGCTTCAGGCTGTTATGTGGGTAGCATATGTACTTAATAGGTGTCCTACTAAATCATTGCAGACTATCACTCCATATGAGGCTTGGCATGGTCACAAGCCATCTATTGCTCACCTGCATGGTTATGGTTGTTTAGCATATGCATTAGTGCAGGAACAACAACGTAGGAAATTAGATGATAACGCAGTGAAATGTATTTTTGTTGGGTACACTTTTGAAAGCAAAGGCTATCATTTGTATCATCCACAGACTAAACGCATTTTGGTTAGTTGTGATGTTGTTTTTGTGGAAGATGCTATTCAACCATTACTTTCATGTACTAAGAAGACATTTGTTAGCTCCAAGACATGTATGATACTTTGCTGCCTCTTTTTACAGGTGCATAGTCTAGTGCTGGTCCTAATGAGGCAATTTCTTAGCCTTTGAAGGTTTCACGTGCTAATGTAGATAATTCCATTTTTGATGCAGATTCACATGATGCACTTGTTGATGAGAGAGCTGATATTGAGGATGCAAAAACTATGCGAAAATGGATTGTGTAGACTTTGCATGAGAGCAAATCAGATGCATCTCTGTCATATCATACTCATGCTAGCTCTCATAGTGCTTCTTTTGCATTAGATTGCTATGATATGCTTGTCTCTAGTCTTTGTGATGAGAATAAACTTGTTTTGTTTGATGAAGCACAAAATTCAAAAAATTGGATGGTTATTATGCAATCTGAATATGATGCTATAATGAAAAATGATACCTAGTCTTTATGTGACTTGCCTCCTTGCAAGAAGGCCATTGGCACTAAGTGGGGAAGTTGAAGTGTAAGCCTGCTGGAATAGTTGATAGGTATAAGGCTAGGCTTGTTGCAAAGGGTTATGCTCAGGAAAGAGGCATTGATTTTGATGAGACCTTTGCTCCTAATTATCAAATGACTACTGTTCATAGCATCTGTGCACTTGTAGCTCATCATGGTTGGAATGTACATCAGTTGGACATCAAAATTGCATTTATGAGTGGTGACTTGCATGAAAAAGTATATGTTTTTCAACCCTGTGGCTTTGTTCAAAAAGGGCATGAAAACAAAGTGTGCAGGTTGAAAAAGGCATTATATGGTTTGAAACAAGCACCACATGCTTGGTATGAAAAGATACATGCCTACCTGATTGCACATGGTGTTGAAAACAGTCCAACTAAAAGCACCTTATATATTAAGCGTGTGAATTATGTGTTTCTGATCATTGTTGTGTATGTTGATGTCATGCTGCTCGTTGTTCCTAATGAGAAGCATATTGCTGATTTTAAGGTTGATCTACATGCCTCATTTGAGATGTGAGATTTGGTGCATTTTCATCATTATTTGTGCATTCAGTTTATGCACGTTGATGGCGGAATAGCTTTGCGTCAAACAAAATATATTGATACATTATTTGATTGTTTTGGCCTTGAAGACTAGAACCCTATTGCCACTCCTATGGAGAAAAGTTTACAATCGAGTCTTCATGATGCTAAAGATGCATTTGATATTGTTCTCTATCAGCAAGTTATTGGATGCTTGATTTACTTATGCATTACTCAGCCAGATATTCAATTTGTTGTCTCACAGATGAGAAGGTTTATGCATTGCCCAGGTGTCAAGCATTGGCAGGCGGTTAAGCGCATCTTTCGTTACTTGAGTGGTACCCAGCTACTTGGATTGTTTTATCCCAAGGGGGGATCTCTAACGCTATATTTACATGCTTTTTCTAACTCTGATTGGGTTGGTTGCTATGACACTCATGTGTCCACGAGTGGTTTTTGCTTCATGCTTCGTAGCTCATGCATATCTTGGTTGAGCAAGAAGTAGCCTACTGTGGCCACCTCTAGTTGTGAGGTTGAGTATAGGGTAGCTTTCACAATGGCTATTGAGTGTGTGTGGCTTAGACACCTTATGGCTGATTTGGGTGTTGGTCAATCTTTTGCCACCACCATCTTCACTGACAGTCAGAGTGCATTGGCAGTTGCAAGGAACCTTGTGTTCCATGCTCACACTAAGCACATTGAGGTGCACTAACATTATGTCAGGGAGAGGTTCTCTGCTGGAGAGATCAGTTTGGCATATGTGCCCATAGAGGAGAGCATTGCAGACCTTTTCACAAAGGCTCTTCCTACAAAGAAGTTTGAAGCTTTCTGCAAACCTTTGGTCTTACTTCCTTTTGTGGATTTATTCCACATAGCTTGGCACTTCCTTATACATGAGTGCTAGCTCCTTGTTCACCATATCACTCCTAGGGGGGATTTGTTGATAATTTAGGTAGTGATGTGTGTGAACACACTAGGACCACCAGGGCACTTTTTTCCCCCAGTTTGTATATACACCTATAGCCCTAATGAGTTACTTATATTTGTACATTCTAGTGGTAATACATTTTGTATTGTGTGTTGTGCTCCAAGCTTCTTATTCTTCCTTGTGTTGTTTGTGTGCTTCCGCAGACCTCGAATTCCAACAAGTTTTCACCAAATTCTCAATAGTTTGTGAGATACAACAATCCGACCAAGATTTTATCATGTCAAAGTTAAATTGAAGATGAAGGCAAGATTATGGATTGTACCCAACCTCGCACTCCCCCAAGATGGTACTGCCTCAAGAACTCAAGGTTATGTCAAGATACATCTGTAACCAATTGATTGAGATTCTAGAATGATAGTGAAACATATGGAGTTGCACATACTATCATATAATATACACATATACATTGGATTTTACATGCAAGAAGAGAGAGAAAGTAAGGTATTTAGCATCCCATTGAAGTGGTCAAGCAATCATGCAGTATGTCATCCATAGCACTTTCATAGATTAGTATTTTTTTGTTTTTTATTCTTTTTTGTTTTGTGATTATTTCCACTTTAATGTATGACATGTATAGCTTCATCATGTTCTTTCTATATCCCATTTTCAACTCTTACAATCTCATGCTATTTTACACATATGTAGGAGAATGATATTTTATTATTTTTTAAATCAAATATATAATCCTTTTATTCCCATAACCTTGGAGTCTATCAATCGAATTTTTGGAAGATACATAAAAATACATCACAAAGAAGACATTTGTAATGAAAGTATTGAAGATAAAGATCAAGATAACGAAATTATAGATGTCCCGTCTCATACGAAAAAGAACAAATGTGAAGAAATAAAGTTCATATTTTAAATACTTTAAATAGAAATGAAATTGGAGATGTGAAGGCAATATTTGCTTTGATAAAAGATTGAAGAGAGGTGCTTGTATGGACTCGTAATGATTTAAAGGGCTTTGATCCTAAAATGTTTGCTCATATAATTCCTATAGACCTAATTCAAAACCTTAAAAACAAATTCAATATACTTACAATGATACTTATGCAATAGAATCAAAGAAAAATGATTTAACCATTGTAATTGAGATTCATATATGAATTAGAGCACACTAATTGGGTATCACAAATTGTGGTAGTGCCTGAGAACAATGGAAAGTTAAGAGTGGCTATCAACCTTAAGAATTTCAATGTAGTCACAATATGAGATAATTGTTGATATATTTCGGTAGTGATTTGTGTGAACACACGTAGGACTGTCGGGGCACGTTTTCCCCTCTTTAGGAAGTTTTTCCCCCCGGCTTGTATATATGCCTATAACCTAACATGTCACTTATCTTTGTACATTCACTTGGTAATGAATTCAATAATTTGTGTTGTGCTCCAAGCTTCTTTTTCTTCTTCTTCTTTTTGTTGTTTGTGTTCTTTTGCAGACCTCAAACTCCAACAAATGGTATCAGAGTAGGTTGCCACTTCATCTAGGGCATCATCGATGCCCCTTTAGTCATAGTCCCAAAATTGCATGAAAATTGATGAGCATACTCAAGGTGATTAGGAGTTCAAAATAGGTTCGTTGTGTGGCATCAAAATTTCGATTTGAGCTCATCCTGGCCTCCAAATGCACTATTGTAGCTTTTGTAGGCACTTCGTCCTTTTGTGCCATACATATAAACATGTTATGGTTTGCTAATAAGCAGCTCGAAGTCTGCTATAGGTTTAGCAAAGCTCAACATGGTAGTTTTGTTCAACTTTTTGAGATACAATCATTTTTCTGCATCAAGGTATTTTAGTCGATGGTCATGGCTGAAAGTAATGATGTATTGCATATGTTGGCCATTGAGGACAAGTTAGATTTGTTATGATCATATATGATGCATCATGTATTGGTGACAAAAGGACTGTGGAATATTGTGCAAGTTGTCAAAAAATGACCTGCTACACCTAAAAATATAATTATTGAAGGTGATGCAGATGGTGTGAAGATGACAATCTTCAAATTCATGTTCATGCTATAGTTCTTGCTACAACTACTATTGAGCAACTTCCATGGGATGAAAAAGATGCTCAAGCACATGCATTCATAGCTTTGTCGGTCAAACATGCCATTATCCCTCATATTCTCTCTTGCAAAATAGTAGAGGATGCTTGGGATACACTTACCACTTTATACCAGGCAAGAAATGAGGCTTGTGATAACCTTCGAAATCAATTGTAGAGTGAGCATATGAATGAAGGAGATTATATGGACATTTTTTTGACAAAGATCAAAGATTTGAAAGAGGAGTTGATTTTTGCACATGAAGTTTTTCCGGATAATTCACTTGTGCATAACATTCTTAATGGTCTTCCAGATTCATAGAAGAGTTTTGCTTCTACTCTTTGGTTGATGATGAAAGGCATTTGAGGATTTTATCTCTATTTTGTTGCAGAGATCAATCTAGGCAGAATAGGTCCATTATGCGTGTTGCAGATCAAGCTTTCCTGGCTAGTCAGAAGGGAAAAGGTAAATGGAACTCACCTATTAGTAAGCAAAAATCTACGAATTTTGCATAGTTGAAAAAGGAAGAAAAAGAAGAAAAGAAGAAATAGATGTTCAAATAGTGTAAAGGAAATGATCATGTCATAAAGAGCTGTCCAAATTTGGTTGCCAAAAGAGGCAAAGAAAAAGAAGGTTGGAATGGTTGTTGCCGAGGCCTATACACCTAAAATAGAGTCTGGTAATCTTGTGTAGAATGAAGAATGGGCGTTTACTATTGTTTGGAATTATGACCCATCTTCTCATGAAAAATGTATGTCTACATTTGACTGAGATGTTTGGTACTTTGATAGTGGGGCAACCAAACATATTACGTCATAATGTAGTTTCTCCAGTTCACTTGAGCTTCCCCTACAAGGATTACTATCACATGCACCAACAACTCCCCTTATCCTATCACATGCACTTGGAAATACATTCACTTGGAAATACATTCACTTGGAAATACATTCAATAGTGTGTGTTGTGCTCCAAGCTTCTTCTTTTGCCTTGTGTTGTTCATGTGCTTTTGCATACCTCAAACTCCAAAAATAATTACCCACTATATTACTAGAAAGGGTATTGGAAAAGAAGTTTATAGCTCATTGGATGACTTCTTTGGTTATAACCAAGTAGTCATTTCTATAGAAGATTAATATAATATATTTTTATATATAGAATGGGGCATTTTTGCATTTAGAATTATGCGTTTTGACTTAACAAATGCGCTTGTTACTTTCCAAAGACTCATGTGTCATTTGTTAAAGAACATGGAAGTCTATAAAGATGATTTGTGTGCATATTATAAAGCCAAAAAAATATGCATATTTTTTATTTATAAGGTATATTTCATAAATGCCAAATTTTGACTATGCCTTGATGCATATAGATGTGTCTTCTACAATAGAAAGGAGGAATCCTCAGATGCATAGTGTTTAAAAATGGTATGCCAACTAATGAAGTTAAGATCAAAGTTCTAGTCAATCTAACTAGATCATCTAAAGGGACAACATGCTTTTATGGGTCATTATGGCTATAGATATTTTTTCATAAGTATGCCACATTTTCTAGCCCTTTATATACATTACTTATAGAGTTTGAATGGACCAATGAGTTTGAAGAAGCTTTCAAAAATAAAAAACTTGGTTAAGTTCAACTTCTATCTTGAAACCACCAAATCGGGAGAAAACATTTCATGTCCATGTGAATGCATCAAATCATGCTTTGATATGCATATTTTTTCAACCCATAAATAATACTAAATTTTATTTTCCAATTTCCTATGAAATCAGGTAGCTTAACTAAGTAGAAAGAAATTACACAACCACAAAGAAAGAGGGACTAGGGTGTTGAGTGTGTGTAGAAGTGCGAGACACACAAGAAGCGCACACAAGGAACGCAAACGCAGCAAGACACACAGAGAAGACGGATGGTTGGAATAGCTCTCTGTATCGACGATGAAATGAACTAAAATAAGAGCTGAATAATATCCCTAAGTACAAAGTACCGCCACATATGAGTGAATCATATATGTGGTAACATGGGAAAAAACCTCTAACCATCACTAGAGTAAAAAGTGCACATGTATAGGGAAAAGCTTCACATCAAAGCTACTTGAGGAACACATAAGTGTAACAAACCCCCCTAGAGCGAATGATGTGCACACATATAGAGAGTGACCGATCAGCCCCCACAAGGTAGAAAGCCTAAAGCTTTGCAAAAAGCTTCAAACTTTTCCCGTGGAAGAGCTTTGGTGAATATGTCTACCACATTATCTTGTGTAGACACAAATACCAAATCAATATCTCTTGCATGAAGGCACTCTCTCACATAGTAATAATGCACATCAATATGTTTGGTCCATGCATGAAACACTCGGTTTCGAGCAACGGCCAATGCACTCTGACTATCAGTGAGAATATGCGTAGCTGCATCAATCTCCATGCAAAGATCCATCAATAGGCGTCTCAACCATATACACTCCACTATAGCTGTGAAAACTACCCTGTAATCAACTTCACCACTCAATGTTGCCACTGTAGGTTGCTTCTTGCTCAACCAAGATATGCATGAGTCTCCAAGGCAAAAGCAAGTACCACTAGTGGTCACATGAGTATCATAACAACCAGCCCGATCACTATCTATAAAAGCATGCAAGCATGGTTGAATATCTCTACCATAGAAGATACCTAATCTCAAAGTGCCTCTGAGATATCTAAACACACGTTTTATCGCTTGCAAATGCTTAGTGACAGGGCTATGCATGAATCGACTCAACGGGGAAACTACATACTGTATATCCAGCCTTGTGTTGCATGCATATATAAGACATCCCACAGGTTGGTGATAAAGAGCAGTGTCAAATGCATCACTGGAATCATCAACACGGAATCCAAATCCTATCTCAACTAGTGTGGAAAGTGGCTTGCAATCCTCAAAGTCAAAACGGTGAAGTAGTTTTTCAACATATTTTGCTTGATGCATAACAATTCCCCCCTCAATGGATACAAATTTCCCAATATCTAAGTGTCATTGACACTTAGGTAATGCTAACACCTCCCAAGTATCAAGACACCTAAAGATTTGTTGGATGTGTGAGTGAGTGAGGAAGCACTAATAGAAGTAGGCACAAGAAAAAAGAAGAAGATCAAAGCATAGAGACACCTGATGGCTAGAAGATCTCTCTCTCTCTCTCTATAGATGATCAAAAGTCTAGGAAGGAGTGAAGTGAGAGCTATAAGTGACTCAATAAGTACAAAATACCACCACATATGAGTATATCATGTATATGTGGTCACATGGGGAAAAAAAATCTAATCAGCACTAGAGTGAAAAGTGTTCATGTATAGGGAAATGATTCACATCAAAGCTATTTGAGAGAAACATGTGTAACAAACCCCCTTGGACCTAATTATGTGAACACATTCAGGGAGTGATGAATCAACCCCCACAAGTTAATGTGCCTAAATCTTTGCAAAAATCTTCAAGCATTTCTTGTGGAAGAGCTTTGGTGAATATGCCTGCCACATTATCTTCTGTAGGCACATATACCAAATCAATATCTCCAGTATGAAGGTGCTCTTTGACATAATGATAACAAACCTCAATGTGCTTTGTGCGTGCATGAAACTCTGGATTTCTTGCAATCTCCAGTGCACTCTGCCTGTTAGTGAGAATATGCATAGATGCATCAATACCCATGGATATATCCATCAACAATCATCTCAGCCATATACACTCATGTAGCTATGAATAGTGCCATGTACTGAGCATTCACAACTCAATGTGGCTACAATAGGTTTCTTCTTACTCAACCATAATATGTATGATCCTCAAAGGAAAAAGCAATTACCACTAGTGGACACCCATATATCATAACAAGTAGCCAAATCACTATCTATAAAAGCATGTAAGCATGGTTGAGAATCTCTAGCATAAAAGAGACCCAAACTCAAAGTGCCTTTGAGATATCTAAACACATTTTACCACTTTTCAATGCTCAGTGTTAGGGCTATGCATAAATCGACTCAATAAAAAACAACATGCTATATGTGTGGCCTTGAGTTACATGCATATATCAAACATACCACAACTTGTTGATAAACAAAAATATCAAATGCATCAATCACATCCTCAATTGAGAACCTAAATCATGTTTCCATTGGTGTTGTGATAGGCGTTCAATCATCAAAACCAAAATTCTAAAGTATTTTCTTGATATACTTTTGTTGATGCACAAAAATTCCCCCCTTAATAGATAGAAATTGGATGTCAAGATAATACATAAAGTGTGCTTTCAATTGGACTACATGTAAAGCCAATAGCAATCAAGTGCTTATGTATCTTGTCATACAATGCACATGGAGTTATTCTTGTTGATATATTTAGGTAGTGATGTGTGTGAACGCTCTAGGACCACTAGGGCACTTTTTCCCTCTTTAGGAGGTTTTTTTCCCCCGGCTTGTGTATACGCCCATTCCCCTAACGGGCTACTTATCTTTGTACATTCTAATGGTAATACATTCAGCATTGTGTGTTGTGCTCCAAGCTTCTTCTTCTTCCTTGTGTTGTTCACATACTTCCACATACATCTAACTCCAACAATTGGTATGAGAGCAAGTTGTCGCTAGGGTGTTGTCTACACCTCTCCAATTGTAGTCTCAGAATCCCACAAAATTTGATAAGCATATTCAAGGCATTTCAGAGATCAAAACGGCTTCGTTATGTGGTGCCAAAATCGCGATTTGAGCTCATTTTGGCCTCTGAATCACAGTGTTTGTGTAGGCTATTTTGTCTTTTTGTGCCAAAGATATATACAAGTTTTGGTTTGCTAGTATAAGCCTCTCAAATTCTGCTACATGTTTAGTAGAATTTGTCTAGGCGGTTTTGTTCAACTTTTTGAGATACAATGAATTTTCTGCATCAAGGTATTTTAGTCACCGGCCATGGCTGAAAGCAATGATGTATTCCGTATGTTGGTTGTTGAGGATAAGTTGGATGGTACCAACTACCCATTATGGGCTTATATGATGCGTCATGTATTGGTCGCAAAAGGACTATGGAATATTGTGTAGGGTGTTGAAAGACATCTTGTTACACCTGCGAATACAAGTACTACAAATACAGATGCTTGCGCTGATGGAGATGGTGTCAAAGATGATGATATTATGCAGATTCTTGTTCGTGCTGCTATTTTTGTTGCACCTATTGCAGAGCAAATTCGTTGGATGGCAGACATGCTCAAGCACATGCATTGATAGCTTTGTTTGTCAAATGAGCCATTATTCCTCACATTCACTCTTGCAGTATAGCTAAGGATGCTTGGGATACACTTACCACATTGTACCAGGCTAGGAATGAGGTTCGTGTTGCTTACCTCCGAAAACAATTGGAGAGTGATCACATGAATGAAGGTGATTCTATGGACAATTTTCTCACAAAGATCAAGGATTTGAAAGAACAGTTGATTTCTACAGATGAAGTTATACCAGATAGATCACTTGTGCATACCATTTTGAATGGTCTTCTTGACTCGTATCAGAGTTTTACTTCTACTCTTCGTTTGATGATGAAAGGAAATCCAAATGGCTTTTCATTTGAGGAGCAAGTCTTTGTTCTATTGCAGGAAGACCAGTCTACACAAAACAAGTCTATTATGCATGTTGTAGATCAAGCTTTCCTAGCTAGTCAGAAGGGCAAAGGTAAATGGAGCTCTTCTACTAGTAAGCAAAAATCTGCAAATGCTGCTCATTCGAAGAAGGAAGACAAAGATGAGAAGAAATAAAAAAAGCAGAAATTGTTTTGCAAGTACTGTAAAGCAAATGATCATGTCATCAAGGGCTATCCAAAATTGGCTACTAAAGAGGCAAAGAAGAAAGAGGCCGGAATGGTTGTTGCAAAGGCCTCTACACTGAAAACAGAGTCTACTAATCTTGTGCAAGAAGAAAAATGGGCGTTTACTATTGTTTGCAATTTTGACCCATCTTCTCATGAGTACTGCATGTTTGTAGTAGACTCAGATGTTTGGTACTTTGATAGTGGGGTGACCAAACATATTACCTTGCAGCACAATTTCTTCTCTTCACTCAAGCCTGCCCCTACAGGGAAAAACTATTACATGCACCAAAAACTCCTCCTATCCTATTATGGGAGTTGGTAAGATCATTTTGACTACTGTTGATGGTAGTTCTTTCACTTTGTCAGATGCTTGTTTGTGCCAGGGATCAAGAAAAATCTGTTATCAGTTTTTGCATTAGCCAAGATTGGCTTGGTTGTGAAATTTGTTGATGACAGATGTACAGTTCATGATCTGTCAAATGGCAATGTCATTATTGCTTATGGCATTTTATGTCATGGGATGTATAAGCTCATAGATTATGAAAGATCTATAAATGATTTGGCATGTGCAGTACATGATTCTCAGGCTATGTCAAATGCAAAGCTTTGGCATGCACGCTTTGGTCATCTGAATTTTGCTAGTTTGCTACACCTGCACAAATCCAAAATGGTATCCTCTTTGCCCAAACTTGAGGCACCCGATAAACATGTATGTGAAGGTTGTATTTTGGGCAAAATGCAGCGTTATTTCTTTCCAAAAGATGGTTTAGTTCGGGCTACTCAGAAATTGCATCTTGTACATAGTGATGTCTGTGGTCCTATGCAGACACCTTCTTTTACAAACTATCTTTACTTCGTGACTTTCATCGATGATTTTTCTAGGCATTCATGGATATATCCATTGAAGGCAAAGTGAGAAGTGTTTATGTGCTTCAAACAGTTTCTAGTTTTGGCTGAAAATCTGTCAGCATGTAAAATGGACACCGTCCGTTCTGATCGAGGGGAGGGGGGATATATGTCTTCTGACTTTAATGCATTTCTGGCTGAACGTGGGATAAAACATCAGTGTACAGTGCCATATACACCTCAACAAAATGGAGTTATTGAACGAAAGAATAGGTCACTCATGGAGATGGTGAGGTGTATCATCAAGGGTCACGCTTTACCACATAGTTTCTGGCTTGAGGCTATTATGTGTGCAGCATATGTGTTGAACAGATGTCCCACTAAAGCACTGTAGTCTATCACTCCATATGAGGCTTGGCATGGTCGCAAGCCATCTATTGCTCATCTGCGTGTTTTTGGTTGTCTGGCATATGCATTAGTGCCTGAACAACATCGCAAAAAATTGGATGATAAAGCAATACAATGTATTTTTGTTGGGTACAATTTTGAAAGTAAAGGCTATCGTCTATATCATCCATAGACTAAACACATTCTGGTTAGCCATGATGTTTTTTTTGTGGAAGATGTTTCAGCCATTTCTTTCATGTAGTAAGGAGACATCTCTTAGCTCCAAAGACATGTATGATACTTTGCTACCTCTTTTTACAAGTGGATAGTCTACTGTTGGTCCTAATGAGGCAACTTCTCAACCTTTGTAGGTTTCATGTGATGATGCAGATCATTCCATTTTTTATGGAGAACATGATGCACTTGTTGATGAGAGAGTTGATATTGAGCAGGCAAAAACTATGCCAAAATGGCTAGTGTAGAACTTGTGTCATAGCAAATTAGATGCACCTCTATCATATCGTACTCCATCAGGCTCTCATAGTGCCTCTTTTGCATCAGATTGCTATGCTATGGCTTCATTTGATGAAGAACAAAATTTTGAACATTGGATGGTTGCAATGCAATCTAAATATGATGCTATCATGAAAAATGGTACTTGGTTTTATGCCCTCCTAGCAACAAGGCTATTGGCACTAAGTGGGTATACAAGTTGAAGCATAAACCAAATGGAATAGTTGACACGTATAAAGCTAGGGTTGTTGCAAAGGTTATGCACAGGAAAGAGGCATTGATTTTGATGAAACCTTTGCTCCTACTTGCCGAATGACTACTGTTCGTAGCATCTGTGCACTTGCAGCTCATCATGGTTGGAATGTACATCAGTTGGACATTAAAACAACATTTCTGAATGGTGACCTGCATGAAGGTGTATGTTTTTTCAGCCTCGTGGCTTTGTGCAGAAAGGGCATGAAAACCAGGGGTGCAGGTTAAATAAGGCATTATATGTTGAAAGCAAGCACCACGTGCTTGGTATGAAAGATACATGCCTATCCCATTGCACATGGTTTTGAGAATAGTCCAAACTTCTTCTTCTTCCTTGTGTTGTTCGCGTGCTTTCGTAGACGTCTAACTCCAACAATTCTTAAGTTTATACAAAGCTTTACACAAGCAACAAAACCATATGCTTTTGAACTTTGATGGCAAATCTAAGAGGTTGCTTCACATAGACCTCTTCTTGCAAATCGCCATTCAAGAACGTTGTTTTTCTATCCAATTGCAAGCATGGAAAGTAGGGTTCTACATGCATCCCGAGACGAAGACCTCTGTCTATCCTGATAGAAAAAAATCTTGGATAATTTATAAATGCAAGTAGAGCACTCTAACTATCAGTGAAGATGTTGATTGTAGAAGACTGATCGACACCCAAATAAGCCAAAAGGCATCTAAGTCACACACACACAACAACAACAATTGCTTTGAAATCTGCCCTATACTCAACCTTACAACCGAAAGTGGCCACAGTACGTAGCTTCTTGCTCAACCAAGATATGCATGAGCTACCAAACATCAAGCAAAAACCATTAGTGGACACACGTGTCATAGCAACCAACCCAGTCAGAGTCAAAAAAAGTATGTAAGAGTGAGAAAAAGTATGTAAATATGGCGATAGTGATCTCCCTTGGGATAAAACAATCCAAGTAGCTAGGTATCACCCAAGTAGCAAAAGATGCGAGTAACCACCCGCCAACACTTGACACCAGGACAATGCATAAACTTGCTCATTTGTGAGATAGCAAATTGAATATCAGATTGGGTTATGCATAAGTAAATCAAGCATCAAACAACATGCTGATAGAGAACAACATCAAATGCATCCCCAACATCATGAAGACTCAGCCCTAAACCTATTTCCATAGGAGTGGATATATGTTTGCAATCTTCAAGGCCAAAACATTGCCATAACATGTCAATAAATTTGGTTCGACAAAAAGCTATTCCACCATCAACTCGCATAAGCAGAATGCCCAAATAATGATGCAAAAGCTCCAAATTGGACAGAAATTAGGACATATCAATGTTGGAAGATTGAAGGATATTGCAAAGAACTCCTTGACTGAAGGTTTACTACAACTATCAAAGCAAGATTTAGATTATTTTTGTGAGGCATGTCAATTTGGAAAATAGGTATGGAGTCCTTTTTCAAAATTAGGATTGTAAAGCAAAGGTCTTTTGGACTTGATTCATATTGATGTTTGGGTTCCATCTCAAGAAAAGTCAATGGTAGGTAGCAAGTACTTTGTAACATTTATTGATCACTTTTCAAAGTTTACATTCATTTATTTTATGAAATAGAAATAAGAAATTTGATATGCTCAAGAAGTTTAAATCATTGGTTGAAAACCAAACAAGTAGAAGCATAGGGAGATTGAGATGAGATGGAGGAGGTGAATATTTTTTCATCAATTTCTTGCATATTTGGAGGAAGAAGGAGTTAAGAAGGAGACTACAAACAAATACACACCTCAACAAAATGATGTGGCTAAAAGAAGAAACATTTTGATCTTGGAGACGGGTAGGTGCATGTTAAATGACAAGGACTTACCACTTATTTTTTGGGCCAAAGCAAGCAATATGGAAGTTTATATGATGAACCTTTATCAATTAGATATCAAAAATGCATTTCTCAATGGTGATTTAAAAGAAGATTTGTACATGGAAGAACTGACTGGTTATGAAGATTTCAACAAGCGTACACGTATGTAAACTGTTGAAAGGATTATATGGTCTTGGTAAAGTTTCTAGGGATACAGTTGTTTGAATGCAGATTCTTCTTTGTATGTTAAAATTGAAGGATTGTTGATTGTTTATGTCTCAATTTATGTGGATGATCTTATAATAACAGGAAAAGATGAAGATGAAATAGCTATGATCAAAGGAGAACTTGGATCTTAATTTAAAGTTTTAGATTCATGAGAATTGACCTACATTATTGGAATCGAACTTATGAAAAAAGAAGATGGCATGAATCTTCGACAAAGAAACTATATTCTAGATTTGTTGAAGAAACAATGCATGGATCATTGCAAGAGTATCACTAATCCAATGGAACCCAATGTGAATTACAATGTTGAAGATGGTGAACCTTTAGAAGATCCACTTATCTATAGGTCTTTGATTGGTTCTCTTTTATATGTAACTTTAACAAGGCCGAACTGTTGTTAGGATCTTGCTCACACGCACACAGAGGTTACGAACGTTGAAAACACACCGAAGAATAGACGCAACAAGAGATGAGACAGAATGCAGCATTGGGTGCAATCTCCCCCCATGCACTCTGTTTCGACAAAGTGCATGTATTTATAGGAATTTTTTATTACGTCGAAAAGAGTGGTTACATGAGAGCGGCTTCGAAAAGCAAGCGTGAAACTAAAAGTTGCTAGCTTTTACAGAAAGCCATTGCTTTCAATAACAGAAACTGCGGTCTACAATGACCCTTATACTAAACACACAAAAGAATAGATGCAACAAGAGACGAGACAAAATGCAGTATTGGGTGTGCAATCTCCCCCCATGCACTCTGTTTCGACAGTCCACAGAGTGCATGTATTTATAGGAATTTTTGATTATGTCGAAAAGAGTGGTTACATGAGAGTGGCTTCGAAAATCAAGCGTGAAACTAAAAGTTGCTAACTTTTACACAAAGCCATTGCTTTCAATAATAGAAACTGCGATATACAACGACCCTTATACGAACCATTACTTTTCTAACTGTTTTTAACAATAGAACCTTCTACACAGGTTTATTTACAAGCTAAATAATAATTATTCGGATTATTGATATCCGCCCTTTCACGCCTTGCATGCTCCTCACGAAGCTTGAGCTGCTATATCAAAAACATCAAAAACATATTAATACATTAATAATTTAACACTCCAACAATGCATTGTTCAACATATTCCATAAGTTATAACATGAACATTGCATTTAGTGTAAGTATTTTGTCTCAGTTTATGAACAAACCCATAGATGTACATATGCAAGCATCTAAAATGGTCTTGAGATATTTGAAGGGTACATTAAATGAAGGTTTGTGCTATAAATGTCATGAAATTATGGATTTGAAAGCATACAATGATGCAGATTGGGCTAGAAATAAGGATGATAGAAGGGGTACAGGAGGATGTTTGATATTTGAAGGTAATAATTTGATTTCATGGAGTTCTAGGAAACAACTTACAGTAACACTTTCAAGAACATAAGTCGAATATAGGAATCTTATAAATAGAGTATGTGAGATTATGTGGTATTTGAAGCTTTATGAAGATATGAAGCTATCTTCATCACATCCATTACTTTTCGGAGATAATTTAAGTTCATTAAAATTAGTGCCTAATCCAATGTACCATGCAAGAACTGAAAACATTGAAGCACACTACCATTATATCCAAGAGAAGGTGCTCAATGAAGATATTGATATTCAACATGTTGGAACTAAAGATAAATTAGCAGACATATGCACAAAAGCAATGGATGCTCCCTCAAGGGAATCAAAGTTCTACTTGGAGTTAAAGCTTTGGATTTAGAGCTTAAGGGGGGCAATGTTACATAAATACAAGCTTTAAGTTTATTTTTACATTTCTGGATTTTGTTATGTACTAAAATAAGTTGTGGAAGACCTTGGTCTATATTTGAGGGGTTGGTTGGGTGGAAAGTGCATCTCTCTTCCCATAGTGGTTTTCTTTGTTAGCTAGTTATATTCTCACACAACAATGGTTTTCTTTGTTAGTTAGTGGAGCCTCTCACACAACAGTGGTATCAAAGCAATAGCTTCTCTCATTTCATTATCACACATCGAACATTCGCCTCACGATATATGAGCTTGCCTATTTGCAAGGTTTCTTGGCATTGAAGTTGCAAAAACACTTTTAACATGGTTTGCCTCTTGTATGGAAGGAGGTACAACAGCCAAGGAAGCCCCCTCATAGAGAGCCTGTTCAGGCACTCACACATCATTGTGTGTGAAGGAGAGATTGAGGGCATTGGCATAGCTCCGTAAGCATTCTTCATCCTTCATCTGGAGTATAAGTTGTGATGTCATCTTATATATGCACTTTAGTTGAATATCTCGTATGTGGGTTTATTAGCCGACGACATGTGTATGCCCGCCCCATGCGTACCGAATTCATGAAAGAGCTCACAAAGAGATATGTTCTCTACTGACTTTATAATGAAACCGATCGATCGGATGCCACCTTTATTATAGGATTGAGTTTCGCTTCTCCATTTATTGAGTTTGAAAAAAGAATTTTTGTGGTATAATATCACTGCCACGAGGGACTCAAGGATCAAGGATTGAAGACATGCTTGTGCTTTTTTTTTTTTTTTTTGAGGAGAGAGTAGAGCCTTCTTTTTCACCAAAAGGCAATCAATACAATTATAAGGAGATCAACATCAAGATGAAGGTAGCTATTCCTAGTGCTCAAACAAAGGATGACGAAGTAAAGCTAAGTATTTATTATAGTTATTATTTTCAATATTTGGTTGCCTTATAGTATTTCGATTCTTGAAGTGCACATATGAAGATAAGCTATTCTAAAAGGCAAACAAGCATGGTTTGAAAAGAAATCAACAAGCTTACCACTTACATACATTGTTGCAAGGAAGAGGAAGGATGTATGTGCATTCCCTTTTATTAAGGGGTAGTTTGAATGTCTAGAACTCAAATCTAAAGCTCTCTTCTGTGCACATTTCAGGTTTATTTAGAAACATTTTGATGCACAAATTTAAGTTCAAAATCTTCTTTTTTATATAGTTCACGTTTCATCTTTATTAGAGACACTCTAAGTACACGAAGGTATGAGTATAATCATGAACATGCATAAAAAGTGAGCATATTTTGTGCATATATAGACAAAATAGAAGCAACAGACTGTTTGTATGATTAATTCCATACATCCAAAGAATATGTGCATGATTTTGATACACATGTTGGGCACTGAAGTAAGTATGAAGTGCCAAGAAGGTAGGGAAGGAGCCAGATGGCCCAATTCTACTTCATCACCAAGAGGACACTTAATCAAAGTCAAGGGATGGACGAAGTTTAATTTCCAGATAAGTACTTGCACCCTGTCCTTTTCCTTATAGAACAAAGAACATGCAATGCATTTCATAATAGACATGAATTTGAAAATGGATGCATAGATTGAGGTGGCCTTACTTGCTTCTTGACATACAAAATTAGTCATGGAAATTTTGCACCATCCTTGGAACAAACAAAGTTCCAATTTGGAACTTTTGGATGCTTTAAGGAGGGGTTCAATTTATGAATGTTATGCATGCAACATCTTTTCCAATAAAGGTGTAATTGTTTGACATACACTAGTATGCATATGGAACATATTACATGGGTTTTTTGAGTTGAGGGAGATTAAGTTCCTAAAGTTAAGTTTAAGTAGGATTTGAATTTACTAGGTTTTAGGAATAATGGTGATGAGGCCAATTGGCCACTATAAGCCATTTAATTCCTTTATTTTTGGCTTGGTAATAAAAACCAAATAATCCTAAATACCTTCAGCTTGGAATCCCTCTTATGGAATTTTAAATTCCATAAAAGCCCATGGCATGCCTGATCAGCAATGCCATAGACTTAAGGTAATAAATTTTCTCTCTTAAAACCACGATATATGGTGGCAACTTATAGTGCCATCTTCTCAAGATCTAAGGAAGAGAAAATATGATCTATGTAGTTCTGGAAGATGGAAGTATCAGTGTTCCTATTCAAGAAAGTTCTTTGTTGTAAAGAACTAAAGAACTATTCAGAGCTTTTCATTATTCTTCTATTCAGAGCTTTACATTATTATTCTATTCGGAGCTTTACATTATTCTTCCAAGCAAATGCAAGGCTTGAAGAGAAAGCAAAAATCTTTGAATAGTTGTTTTAACTGGGGAGAAACAATAAAAGATTGAAAATAAACTCTTTCAAATTCTATAGAAAGAGCACAATTTTCAATATACCCTCATGCAGTTTTCGAGGACAAAAACTCTTAAGGAGGGGAGAAAGTACCCAAGAACTTATACCTTATGCTCTAAAAAGGCCAAATAAGGTATTGCAAG